>CABFOS010024652.1:0-12979 GCA_900660315.1 Diretmoides pauciradiatus | reverse complement strand
CAATGAAGGCGAACACTCAGAGACACTCAGTCTCAATGTGCATGCATCTCTGAGTAGAGATACATGCAAACATACACATACATAACTAGAAGGAGGATGTTTGCATGTATCTCTACTCAGAGATGCATGCACATTGAGACTGAGTGTCTCTGAGTGTTCGCCTTCATTGGCTATTTATCCTTTTTCATTCTTTGTTATTGGAATTATTTCTTCAGGAATTCACTGTGGAATGAGACACAGGACACCCCTACGCCACCAAGTCAGAGTGATTTACCCAGTATTTTTTGCTGACTGGCTTTTTCTGTAGGCAGTAAACAAGTTTCAGGCCCAGTGGAAGCCTTGTGTAGTCCTCCACAGGTCCAGCCAGCAGAGTGATAGTTTCATTGAAGCCAGCTGGCTAAAACTCCCTTCTATAGCCTGTAACAATGCATCTCTCCATGCAACTGCATATAAAAGAAAGATAAATGTAAGCGGGGAATACACAGGGATTGGAGGTCAGAAGAGTTAGAGGGAAATGGGCCGGTGAGTCCACAGGAAGCAATAAACCTCAGCAAGATTAAAGCAGAATCTCCTTAGAAATGACAATAGAATGGACTCGCTTTAGCTTTCTTTCCCTCTCTTCCTCTCTGCCTCTTTCTTCTTGATCAGACATCCCCTTTCCTTTGGCCATCCTGGAGCTGGAGAGAGACAGAGTAGAAAACGTGGTCGCAATTATCCTTCGAATGATGTTGTTTTTTTACCAGGCAGGAATCCGTGGAACGTGCTGGCTTTCCACAGCGGCTCAGGTGGACATATTCTGTTCGCTCTTTTCCTGCTCAAACACCCAGTTGTACTCAGAGCCACTCACGAAAGGGGGCTCGATATTAATAAAAAAAGAGCTGATGTAGAGTTATTGGTCAGGTCAGGTCGTTGGACAAATGTTTTTCTGTATCTTAAACGCGAGTACTCCCGGTTTGACCCCGAGTGTCTCAGAGGGCGTCTTTTGGCGCTGACCTCTGACACGTTGATCACTAGAGTATCACCGTATACTGTTTTAAAATGCTGATTCCTCTCTCCTCTTTGGTAAATAGATTATGAAGAGGTCCTCAGAGGTCATCCTGGTTAAAAAAAGAAGCTCACAGACATGGGAGCCATTCCTCATTACGCTATGGTTTTCATCAAAGTGGGTATCAGGCTACGCTGTCTCGTATGTGAGGCCGGCGTGACTTTCTCAACAACTGTTTACTATTTGTGGTGTGGGACTGGATCCTCCATTTCCCCACAACAAATATTTAGTCTTGAGTGGGAATGTGCCTGCGCAGCTCGTTTTACTACATGTGCGTGCACGCAGGGCCGCCCACGCACATGCACACGTGCATGCAAGCACACCCACACACACACACACAAATCTAAACACCCTGAATGTCATCACTTAACCACTTTGTCTAATGTATCAATTAACTTTTTCCAAATTGCAACTCACCGGAGGCAAAATCTGTAAGCACTTATCCTATTTTGTCTTCATTACGTTTGTAAATGGAATTTCACTACTGAACATCTGATTACGAGTCGTCCACAGGTAGAAGAGGGAGAAGAGAGATTAGATGTTACAACAGCAGTGTCTCCAGGAGGGCTATTCAACCATGTGGGCATGGAGGGCAGAGTATGCAGGTTTTCATTCCAACCAAAGACTACAGCACCTGATTTCACTGATTAGTTCCTCCTCTGTGGTTGAAGGTGTGCTAATAAGTGCAACCACCTGCTGTGGTGTTTGGTTGGCATGAAATGAAGTAATGTGCAGCAAAAAAAACAGGCACCCGTGAAGTCCAACTACTACTAAAAACTTGAGTGCATTAATGTTCAGAGAGTTCAAGCTAGCTCATAATCTCAACGTCATATTTACATGCATCTCCATATCCTAATCAGGAATATCCCTGTATACATGTTTATCCCAGCTATTAGAATATCCCAGTGATCATATTTCATTTCAAACAGATGATACAGTTTATCTTCAATAGTATATATTATATTGTATGTGGTGTCTCCATGTGGCACTTTACTTTAATATAAGTCATTTCATTTGAATATGAATGTGCATTTAAATACACATTGTTTTTATGCACTAGCAGTCTTAACTACTCCACTCACCACCCAAGAACACACTCAACTTTCTGGATGCACACACATTTGAAATATTTATGTATGAACCCAACGAATGTCGTACCCACAGCTGGAGACGTGTCAAACTCCCCAGTTTCAATGAAAACCAGAAAAATGGAAAGCTGTGGATCAGACAAAATGGGTTGCACATGGAGCGTCCCACGTGATATCACGGTATTTCTGCTTTTAATGAGTGTGTTTTTTTTAAATCAAATATTCCTTTTTACAAAATCATATGATGACATGAAGTATAATATAATATTCCCACAGTGAGCATTAAAGTCATGTGAAGGCACTACAGCCCAGCTTTGTTCTACTGTTGTTGACATTTGTCATTTCAAAGACTCCCCATTAAAAAACGTATTAGAAATGAGTGGATCTCAAGAATGCTGAGGGGTATACAGTAGATTCACATTTTAAGGTAATATATTTGGCTGCTATACTGTAGTAGCTGCTGGAATCTATCCTACTGTAGGTAGTATACCACCTGCTTCAAAAGAAAACATATTTTTATACTTTTTTTTAATGCATACATCTTTTTAAATGACTAAATATGCTAAAATTACTACAATCATACAGCTTGCTTTTTATTACATTATATATTATTATGGTAAATAATGTATAACTACTCTTGAAACACACACATATGAATCTGGGTCCTCTTGTCCTCTTGTATAATGTTTTGGTTGAGGGGATTTAAAGGGGTTGCATTTGACAGGCTTGAATTTAAAAACTTTTTTTTTTTAAAGTATTTTAAAAATGATTTCATCCTCTGAGATCCGGGAGAAGATCCCCCATCCACTGGGAGTTTAGTTTCGTCTCAGCAGTCGTAAGAGAAGATGTCACTGTTTCCCAAATGGGGGATTATCTTGTCTTGGAAGGAAACTCTTCATTTGTAAAAGACATTTTAATGTCTTGCTGACAGCCACATGTTGAAGTTGATACTCTTTCGCTCCACTGATTCCAGGTGTTGTAGGTGCCTTATAAATAACATCAAGAAGAGGAGGATTAAGTATGTGATAAAGGTTGTGGGGGTTCCGGGGTATGTTTAAGACTCACTCATTAGCTAGTTGACAAATAGCTTCATTAATGCGTTATGCCGCAGTAAAGTCTGTAGTGAATAAACTTTAGCTGTGTGTGTGTGTGTATTGCGTCTAGGCTGCAAAAAAGGGCCCTGAGGTTGCAATGGGAGGACTGGGGATACACACTGCTGAGCTGGTGAGTTGCATGCATAAAACTTGGGGAGGGGAGGGGAAGGCTGCGCACGTGCACATCTCCCCATCCAAATAATCACTCCAGCCTGCATCTCAGCTGTAAGTGCTTGGGGGGACCCTGGAAAGGAGGGCAGGAGGCCCCTTATCTAAACAAAGGGCTGAAGGAAACAGGGGGCCCTATGGAGTGTCAAGGACCACGGGAAGTATTCAATCCTGTTGTGACATGCTCACCTCCATGCAAAAACAAAGCCCGGCCAGATTCCCCTGACCTGCTTTTAGCTTCACATATGGGCGCACACCTAGGCACAAGACGATGCGAGGCAAGTATGTGCGCGCGCTCGAGACGTATAGTAGAGTAGAGGTAAGAGAGAGGAAAGAAAAGAGCGGCAGACAGACTGAAAGACAGGGAGGGAAAAAAGAGGGGGAGAAGCGAAGATAGAGAGATAGAGGAGAGGAAAGGCCGCATATCGGGGAGAAGTCGTTAAACAGCGGTGGTGGTCCTCCAGCCGCTGGGATGATGCAGCAGCGCTGGTATTCTCTGACACCATACCTTCCTCCGCACGTGTTGCACCAGATACATGGTTCTCATCATAAGGTGGAAAACTGGCCCTCTGCCATCACCTAGCTAGCTCCTCGCCATGTGACTTCATACACAAAAGTCTGATTTTCTCCACTGCCGCCCCCCTCCCCCACCCAACTCAACACACACACACACATGTGTTTCAAACATGTACATGCAAGCACTGAGACAAAAACAAAGTCATCGTATGTATTTGGTCATTTACTTATACTGTAAGGGGAAGCGGTATTGATTTGAAGCACTGAGAGGGCTGGAGTTCGAAGCTCAGCGTTGCCCCCCGAATTTCACCAAAACATCTGCTGCTAAATAAACATCGCTGCGAGGATGCAAATTATAGCCTTGGCGAGGGTCCGGAGCCTAAAACGCAACGAACCGAAACATCCCATCACTTTTTCCATCCTCACGAAGTTAATTAATTTTTATGAGTGTTTTGCTATTTTCTCTCATTTTCTTATTCAAGGGGGGCAGATTGGAATATGCTCATTTATCACACTCGAGGCATGTTGGCATTGTCCAAACGCCCTTATTTAGCAAGTGAAAAACGCCAGCACTTTGGCAACCTTCAAAGTGCTGGCGTTAAGGTTTTCACACCCAGCAGTACTACATGTGCTGGCACGATATCGATATAAAGAGGTACCCACTGTGCAGGGGCTGAAACGGTGTTGTAGAAATGGCCTTGAAGTGATCCCGACAGTGAAAAAGGGGTAAACCTCCAGGGAAGGCCAGGACCCCAATCGCTAACAGACGCAGTGTTACCATTACAAGCCGTGCAGACCTTGACGTCTCAACCTGCACGCTTTAGTGCGAGAAACGTCAGCATCTGTCAGCGTCGGCGAATGAAAAAAACGCCCCGCACCAAATTTCATCCAACATTTATTCAATCATTCGCCATTTTCCACTTTCAGGGGTAATGAGGACCAGGCTCCGAATCAAAGTGAGACAGAGGGAGAGAAGAGGAAAAATTAGGCCAGCAGATAAGTGATGTGCGGTAGTAGCGGCTCGTACATCTACAGCGAAGTTTCAGCATAGGTGAAGCTGAAGTAAAGCCTCAGTCTGCTGTAGGCCTGGAAGCGACTTCAAAGTGGGAGAAAGTCTTAAAACCTTGAGCGGGGAAGAGGAGAGTTAATTGAGAGCATATCATTTCCAGATGGCCCACAAAAATCGGCGAGAGATGATTAAACTGCTAAAAAGCAATGGAAATCCCTAGCAATTAAGCCAGATAGCTGCCATATGCACCAGACAAACTGCTTCAGACTCCGTCGCTCTCTCTCGGCTTGTAGAACCCAGCATTCGTCCTGTTTCATCACCGCAAACTGCCTCGGAAAAGATTATACTCCATTTATGGATGTACACATGCATGGATGGGCAGACAAACAGGGAGGCAAATACAGTACACAATGAAAATAAAGGGGCAGACGCTATTTGTACTCACACAAAGCAATCACTGGAGCAATCACAGTGACAAAATAGCATTCTACATTTATATTTTAGTTTAGACTTACGATGAGTGTCGCATCAGAAGTGGGAAAAGACGGATAAATCCCTAGATCAACAACATTACGAGCGCCCAGCAGCAGGGAGAGCAAATGCTAAAGCCACAGCGCCCAGACGACAGATGCAACAAATATTTCCGCGTCGCTAGAAAGTTCTTGTACAGTAGAGAAACTCGAGGTGAAGACATAAAATCCAGGTAACACGCATTCATGAAATTATTCGTTTTCTCATTTGAAGGAGGAACATCAGGTGCGAGAAGAGGGGGATGGTGGAGTACAAGGGCTTTGCGGGGAGAGGAAGGTGGGGCAGCGTGAGATGTTGGAAAGGTGATCATATTTTCCTGTGGTTGACAAATCGCCTGACGCTATTTGAATCGCCTGCATCCAGCCAATCCCACCCAGCTGGTACTCCGTCCAGGTTAGAACAAACACTAAGACCTACTTGCTAAAATGACAACACTTTGCTCCTCTCACTATCACAGAACACCATATCAGGAGTAATTTAGACGAATATTTCACCCCGTGGAAGCGTTCGGAGTGCAGGTCTCAATTCAATCCACCTTTTTGGAGCACAGACACTCAACAGTCATGGAAAATTATGCCTCCCTTCAAAAAAAAGCAATTTCCTGCAATCACTGTGGCTTTACTGTACTTAGTCCATCTAAATAAAAGGGGAGGTTATGTGTATTTGTCTAATTTGATTTGCTAGAGGTATTTTGACGAAGATTTTCCATCTTAAACTTTCCGTTACGGCGATGATGGCGCCGGGAGGAGTGGCGTTTTATGAACTGGGTAGATGGTAGACGGTGTCAGACTAAAGTTAATTACGTTGGAAATTTGTCTAATTACTTTCCTGTATCTTTGAAGAGTTTAATTCAAGAACACCATATATCCACTTCGGTGTATTATATCTTCTCAGAATGTTACTATAAATAAGCACAGGACTTTTCTAACTCTTCAATAGTATTCCATCTTCCGTATCAATTCTTTTAAAGACTTTTTATTAATAATGTTTTTGCATCCTTTCAGCAACTCTGTCAGATTTTCACTCCCCAGGCAACATTTTTTTTGTTAACATTCTGCATGTTTCCCAACCTAACTAATGATTCCGTTTTAGATGGTTTCCTGACACCAATCCCAACTCTGAAAGGCTCAATTTCATATACGTACAACCAAATTAATCTTCCACGTCCAGAGCCATTGAGCTCTATAAAGACCCTATGGGAGGAGGATCTACAGTATAGGGGAGGTAGTACCAGAGGAAGTTTGGGCGGAGATTTTAGAACGTGTACACAGATCTTCTATTTGTGCAACACATGGTCTTATTCAATGTAAAGTGATACACTGTTCACCAGCCTGTGATAGAATAGAATCTCCTGCAAACCTCATAAACACGTTCTGGCTTTGCCCATCCCTGCATAATTATTAGACAGAGATCTTTAATACCCTATCAGAGATAATTGGGGGAAAAGGGAGAACCAAATGCTCTCAGTGCATTAGTTGGGGTCTGTCCCGCGTTGCCTTCCCTCTCTACATCCCAAAAATATATCTTAGCTCGTGTCAACCTACTGGCTAGAAGATTAATCTTGACCAATTGGAAATCAACTGTGTCTCCCTCTCATACCCACTGGATAAGAGACACCCTTCATCTTCTTAGATTAGAAAAAAATTAGACTGTCATTAAGTGGCTCCTCCGATAAATTTGGGAAAGTATGGGGTCCATTCTGCCAATTCGTTCAGAGGGTAAATTTCCCACTCACTCCTGATTGGAGCATCTTTTGTGGTTTGGAGGGGTATCAATACTGTTTGTTGTGGCGTGGGTGATCTGCTGCTGTAGGCCTACTGACTGTTCCTGTCTATTACTGACACGGTTACCACTAGCTGATGTTTTTATTTCATTTTTTTAATTTCATTTTGTGTTTGTTTTTGGTTGTTATTTTTGTTTTCTCAGTCTTCGTAAGCTTTTATAGAGGGGATATATACCTTTTTACTTTTTATACATGCCCTGATGACGCAGTTGTATGTCCTTGCAAAACCCAATAAATGAAATTTAAAAAAAAAAAATAGTATTCCATCTTCAACTTTATACTCAAGCCAGAAACCGTTTTTTAAGAGCGCATATAACTTTTTTTCAGCGGTGGACATCTCTGGGCCGCTGTGGTTGCCCAGAGGAAGTTGAACAAGCAACAAAAAAAAGTTTGAGTGCAGCAAACCACAAAAAAGACAAACCACTTTTTGAAGCATAAATTCCCTATTTTACTCTGCCCTCCTCAACCATTACCAGAGAGATGACTGTGAGCAAGATACTTCCACCCATGGGTATGTAACACTGTTATATAACATCAATCTGTGATGCTCTTGTGATGTTATTTTGTATTGTAGTTTATATTTGTCTGTGCCCTCAACCTGCCTCGTCTACTTCTGCTTCAGTTAGTGATTTCCAACGTTTCCCAGAATCCCAGAGAAGGGACGTGAACCTGTTGCGCTCAATCAAAGGTGGACATATGGGCATATAAATTTGGCTAGCTGGCTTTGTCTGATCGTGGCTGCGCCCCTTACCAAACCACAGCATTCTGGTCTATTGAGGCTACAGTCGAGGAATTGTGTCTCTTCCTCTTCCTTGTGTGATTGTTGAACGTTGGTGCAAAATGGTGAATCTACAAAGAAGCTCCTGCTCTTTGATTCTGTGGGACTGACACCAAAGCCTGAGTTTTACCATTGATGTGGCCACTAATTCATAGAAATAACAAAAATACACCACCAAACAACAAAATGGGATTAGAAATGTGGGGTACGACACCAATAACTGTTTTATTCAAAGCGTTTTAGGGTATTTTCCCTTTAACCTCCAGCTGCCCTAGATTAGCTGAAAAACATTTATCATATTAAGCAGCTCCCATGTGTTTAAATGTGAAGATTGCTGAAACGGAGCGCTCACGCTCAGCAGACCTTCCCTGGATGAGTGAAATCTTTAAAAATAAACATCACAATCATAACTGTTCGGGGGTGTTCGGCAGACCCCAGTGCCACAGTGGGAATTAGGCCACCGCAATACCCAGAAAACACTTCCTGGACTGCTCTATTGATGCAGTGCACGACTGTGGAAAAAAAAAAGTGGAAATTCAACAAGGGCACCATCACCGCCGGAGGGGAAACTTTGTTGACAAACAAAGATCCCGTTGATCCTCATTCCTTCCACCGAGCCTCTTCATTATAGTCTTTCTCTCTGTCTCCTTGTGTCTCTCTCTGTTGGTCCTGAGGATCCTGCTCAAATAAAACCAGAATAAACCGTAAGCTGTTTGTGTTGGCAGAGCTCTAACTGGGTCAGAACTCATCCTCTCCCTCTACTTTTCTACCCCTGATCTCACCCAGGAAGAACATATGCTTGAGCAGTTTCATTTCCAAAAGCGATGTATATGTATATGCATCCAAAAGTGTTCTGAAAAAGTGGTGGCCGCGTGTTCATTACTCAATTTTCCCAAGGAGTGCATGATAACATATTCTAAAGTAAAGGTCTTAAGATGGCCAACAATTTCAATAATATTCCTCAGTGAGTTTGACTTTCATGCCAGGAATCATTTTGCTATAAAGGGGGTCAACTTTTTCAAATGGAGTATATCACATTTTGGAATGAAACTCCATACACTTGGCCTGTCATGACTAATGGGGGAAAAGATGGAAGAAAGGCGCTTTTCTTTCTATACAGTCGTCCCATGCAGGTTTTCACAATCCTTTGATTTTAGCTCCTTTAGTGCAAAATTGATCCTATAGGTAAGTAACAATGAAATATTGCCCTGTTGCAGTATAATGCTCTGTATCTATGGCTCTACTGCAAATATCTCTCACTCAGCCACGAATGAGATTGTTGCTTCTTGTGGTTCAGCGAGCTAACGGTAGATAGATACACAATAAATATTAAATCTGAGCTTAGCTTAGCTACACACTTGAGTAAACAATTACTACGTTTACATGCACAGTGTGAAATTCTACAGCAAGAGTCTGCGATTAGAGACTTTTACAAAGAAAAGGGAAAAAAAAGGGAAAAAGAAGAGAAAGTATCAAAATTGTTTCCTCTGAGAACTTGAACATTGAACTGAACATTGTCACAGACAGCGAAAAGAGGAGGAAAAAACAAAATATTTACATTTTATTCTGGACTGCCAAGTTTTGCTGTGTTTGCATGGATTTTGAACTTAATTTCACCGTTCATCTCAGAACGAAGGGTTTGGTTGCCGGGTGTGTGGCTGTTTACTATTTTTCCACCCGGAAGTAAGTGATGTCACGCTGATTTGGTTTATAAGGTTTTCCCCACTGTGCACTCACAGGGGTTCGATGATACAATGAGCATTACTTCCTATGACACCCACACTTGACACCCACACAGAAATGACAGCTGACCGTCATCTCACCGCTAAACCACAGGAAAGTGACACATCTGTAAAAGTCTGTAAAAAGCAAAGCTACTTGTAACAGATTGGAAAATGTGTTAAATATGATTAAGCTGACTTAACTCATGACCTCATGGGTTTGACGTCTGTTGCATGTCATCTCCAGTCTCTGTGCTCAATGGTTTTTTGTTTTTTTAAATTGCGCTTATTGCAAAGGAATGTTTATGAGACAAGAAAAACACTGTGTTTTAATATGTCTTATTGTCGGCAGGTCTCGGTAAATGGCCCCCATAGGTGCATGCCGGGGCCCGTGGGTCATTTGAGGAAACAGGCATGGTAGAGCTCAGCGTGAGGACCAGGCACGCCAGCTTCCCTGCCGAGCCCTCGCTGTGGGGCTTGTCCAACCCCGGCAGCACTACAATGAACCCACCGTTTCTGTCACACACACACACATCTGACTCAGAGATAGCTTGTGTGTGAGCACGCGCGTAGTAGTGTAGTATCAGCGCTTACTTATGTGCATGAATGATTAAAGGTGAGTGGGTGTGCACACCAGACGGCGCAACTCGTGATGTGTAAACTGTTGTGTGGGTTCACCCATGTGTGGCTGCCTCTCAGAGTTCCCCTCATAATTAGTGCACTGTAAGAGTTTGTCGCTCCCTGGGTAGCGGAGGTACTAATAAGAGGAGAGAAGAAAAAGATAAAAAATTGTTGCCGCATGTTCATAACTCAATGTTCCCAAGATGCCAGCGAGGTCTTAAGATGGCCAATAACTCCAGTAATATTCCTCACTGAGTCTGTCTTTCAGGCCAGGAATCATTTTGGTAATACAGGGAGGTCAACTTCAAATGGAGGGTGTCACATTGTGGAATGAATCTCTTGATACGCTTGGTCTATCATGCATATGCTTAATAAGGGAAAATTTCTTCTCTATATAAAGAAAAGACAAGAGTCGTGCAGGTTTTCATTATCCTTTTGATTTGAGCTCCCTTTGGTGCAATATTGAAACTATGAAACTGACCAGAAAATTGCAGCGAGATGCCAGAAATGTCCCGTCTTACACTCGAAAGAGTAGCAAGAGTGTAAGAGTGTGTCTTGTGTTGCTCCATGGGTAGAGAAGCGAAGAAGGGAGGACTGGAGGGATGGGGAGGGAGGTGTAGGGGATGTTGATGGGAGGCTGGCACCAGGAGGGTGGCGGGGGTCTGTAGCAGCGGCATGTTCACAGAGAGTTTCTCTGTGGCTCTTTATCTGTGGGCTGGCAGCACTTCAATAGAGGCCTTATCACCATAATGGACACAGGGGGAGAGGACACAGCATGGACGCTGACAAGAGCACACACTCAACACACTGGATGACACACAAATGGATTCACGTGCAGCAGACAACACACACACACACTCCCTCTATTTCCCTCTCATCAACTCTCCCTGCAAGCCCAGACATTTCTTTCCTCTCCTCTGTACTGCATTTTGTTTTGCATCTAGTCAACTTTCCGTTACGCCGAGTGTCCTCTACGCTATACGGTTTCATCCAGGATATCACAGAACCCGAGAGGGTTTTCAAGGTTTCGCCCTAGTGGACCTTGTTGCGTAACGTCCGTCGGTTGACAGGCCTTCTGACTTCAGAAGGCTCTTAAAAGTGTGTGCATCCAAACCTTCAGAGATGATGATTACAGTCAGAAGAGTGAGTCACTTTAGATAGGACTTCCTCCCAGCTGGTCCCTCACTCTGTATGTTGTCAAAACAAAAAGCAGAAATGGCTTTTAAAAAAGTAGGAAGAGTTAAGGGGGGGAGAAGGAAAAGATAGAATGGAAGATGGAATTGAGGAGAAAAGGAGTACGTAGTGAAATGAGGGAGGAAGAGTAAGAGAGAAGGGTGAGAGGAAAAGATTGGGATAAAGTTGAGGTGAGGAGAAATAACAAGGTAAAAATGGAAGAGGAGGAAAAGTGACAAGGGTCTCAGAAAAAGAGATGAGAAGGAAGCGAATGGAGGCAGAGGAGTAAAATATAGGTAATGAGTGGGCGGAGACAACATAAGGTAATAGGGATAGTGATGTATTCATTGAGTACGTTTACATGCACACAATATTCTGTTTTTTGCCCTTATTCCGAAAAAGACAATATTCCTACTAAGTTGTTTACATGGTGAATATTCCTGTTTACATGCAGCCGTGCATACTTCAATTAACGTAAAACACCCCCATGACGTACGTCCTCCTACGGTAAACTGGGGCCAGAGGTACTCGGAAGAATAGAGAGTCAGGCTTGTGACCTCAAAGCCCACATTCCACCTGGGCGTGTGAATGACCAAGTCCCTTAACCCAAAGCTTCCTCAGCGGAGGTGTGTGGTGGTCAGCAGCTGACCCTCCGTCCCCGTGTACCCAGTCCAGGCCGCTGATGAGAAATAACAATGTGTCCCGGGTCAGCTCGCCTGGTTAAATGACGGTAAACAAAACAAGCCATCCTCTAAAGAGCGGATGGAGGAATGGGTGAGCCACTCAGGCACTGGTTGTTTACCCCCGTGGCAAACAAATCCCCCCATCTGGAGACTGGTGGTCAGTGACGACGACGGAGGGAAAAGGGGAGAGACCAAGCATATGTCTGTGAGGAAGCCATGCACAAAGCCGAGAATTACTGCACCACTCACACTGTAAATATGCTGTGTGGTGTAGTAAATGGGTATAAGCAACAGGTATGTCATACGTCATTTGCTAACTCCAGTTACTAGGTAACGGCTTTTATTTTGAAAAGTCGACTCACTAAATTTCCACAGGGTTCCACTGCTATGTTAGAAGTGCTTTAGGTGAGCATGCAGGTTGAATCAGTAGGGATCAAGACAGCTGTAGCTGTTATGAGACACTTGCTATGAATGTATTATGAACCAGAGTTCCTGTGAAGTGTTTGTGGGTGTTGTACGTCTCAGTTCGCCCCTGGTCTGACCTACCCATATCTCCTAAAAGACACTGTGAGAAGTAATAGTAGGTTTCTAGTTTTGGTACATTCCCTCTCTTGGGATGTTGCCGTTCTCATCCTTATTTATCTTAGCTTCAACTTGGCAGCAGTTTCGGCCCTTCGGTCCAAAAGACACACTGCAGCTCGTACTCATACCTGTCAAGTTTGGGTTGTGAAAATTAGGGAGATTTTCACAACCCAAACTTGACAGGTAT
>CABFOS010024651.1:0-17751 GCA_900660315.1 Diretmoides pauciradiatus | reverse complement strand
CTACTACTACTACTACTACTGCTGCTGCTGTTGTGTGGTGGTCACACACACACACACTCACTCACTCACTCACTCACTCACTCACTCACTCACTCACTCACTCACACACACACACACACAGCTGACTAACACACACACATGTATGGGGCCTTCATAGTCACTTCAGACTAGACATGGTCTGCCCTAATAAAAATGCATGCCCACGTTTTCTAGAGAGCCACGTATCACAGTGTATGTCTGGTTTGTCTCTCTAAGCCACTATAATCTAACACTGGCCTCAGCAGTTTATACATCACACCCACTTACCCATGGCCAGTTGACTGTTTAATCCACTGTCATATCATAGAAGGGGATTAGGGACATATGTAGCTGTTCAAGGTGAGTTCCTGGGCACAAGTCTCGTCACATGGTTCCAGAAATAACAACCAGACAGAAACCAGGCGCGTCTTACAGGTGATTTGTGAGTGTTTGAGATGAAGGGTGTAGGATGTAGTGGCAGCAAGACCCAATGAACAACCTATGATTTTATTATTGAACATCCATACATGCAACCTAAAGGATGGAACCGACAACAAAGACAAGAACACCCCAGTGCAAAAACATCCATTCACAATTCCATGCTGCTTCCCCTGGCTTTTGACCCCCCCAGCTCCCCCCACAATCCATCGTGATTTACTCATAACTTTCTGGTTACTTGTGAGATCTTTTCACATGGTGGCAGCTGTGTTGAACTAAATTCCTGGCTGCTCCTCACCTTACCTCATAGTTGACTTCATTCCTGCATGTAGACAGCGAGTCTGTGTTGTATCAGTCAGGCTTAGGGTCCAAGCCTATCTATTCATGTGTATTGATATTGCATTGACCTGAAGGACCTGCAGTGAGCCACAGAACATTACCTCATCAGTAACACTAGCTGCATTGTGCTGAATTTTGCATGGTCACATTGACCTGGTTACTCCTTCATTATTCATAGCAAGGGGATGAAAGCAGCAAAATGAATACACACATGCATGCATGCATGCATGCATATATAAAGGAAGAGGCCATGGAAGGTTTGGAGGAGCATCAGGTCAGAGAGAGAAGTAGATGGTGTGATTGACGCTCTTGGCTTTACTACTTGAAACACAATAGCCATCTGACCATATTACGTGTGTGTGTGCCTGTGTGTGAACTCAATCAGTCCTTTGGTCGAAAAGGGTGCGGGAGTAATCCAGCACAGGAGACATAACACCCTGACCATTAGCAGGCCATCTCACATAACCCAAGCACTGGCGGCTGACAGACATGCGTAAACACATGGCAAAGGTTCTCCATATTCACCGCCTCAGTATTCAGCACCTCACTGCCTCTCTTCATCCCCCTGCCTTTTCTCTCCTTCTCTTCACCCGGGCGGCTCACAAATATTTGCCATGGCCCATGCAGGCTCTCAGAGGGCAGGATTAATGGTGCTGTGTGCTGCACGCCCAGGGCCAGACAAAGCCTGCCCATCTGGAGCTCCTGTGTCTCAGAGAGGCCCCCGCTCACGGCCCGTGACTGGGGAACAGAGGCAGCACACAGGGCTGGGTCGGGGGGGATCTATAGGCGCCACTTCATAAATGAGCAGGAGTCCTGGGCAGTCCTGCAGATGAATAGAGTGGGCGTCTCCATCTTTTGATCTGATTGGGAGGAAGAGGGTCCGGCATGTTGGCTTGGACTTGGTGCTATGCCAAATGGATCACATTTCCCCTGCCAGCTGATTAAACAGCCATATCTGCATCCATTACTGGGGCCTCAGCCAAACAATAGCATCAGCCAGGGGGGAGATGGGCACTGATGCCTGTTGCAGCTTTTTCACTATTTGGGAAACCAGCCTGGTTCACAAAAGTATTCTCATTCAGTTCTATTTTTAGTCACTGTTTTATTATTGTTGGAATGAGCAATTCTCATTTACGTTCCCAGTTGGTCCCATTTGCCTATTGCAAGTTAGATATTACATATGACATATAAGAAAACACTGGAACACTGTGCGATAGAGTTGGAGTTGCGATAGAGATAGAAAACAGATGCACTGCACTGCATGAGCTATTTGGCAGGCAGCTGCACAGACACCTTTAAGTGTGGAAATGTCAACAGAGGAAAAAAATTACATTGTAAAACCATAACAATTTGAGCGTGCTGCTCAGTCTTTGTTGATCTTAAGTGAGCTCTTATAATCATTCTGAGTGAACTTATGTAGACCCCATTCATTAGTAGGACTTTTCCCGTTAGCTCGCAAGCCATTCTGTAGAGCAGATTTCGTCATTTCCGTTCCGTCTCGTCCTCTGCTGAACCATCTGATGCCGCCCCATCCCATGTTCCGTTCTGATGGTTTTTGCTTTCACTACTGTTCATGCGTCTGATAGTATCAGGCTGCTTTGTGTTCTTGTTTACTGCCTTGTGTGGTTGCTGTTTGTTCCCATGTGACCTGTCCTCAAGCATGTTTGTGCCTCTCCCATTGCAGGCCTAGTGATGAGAGGCACCCAACAGTGACGGCTGATGGCACCGTTGACAACCTGGCCCAGGCTGTCGACATGATCCTCAATCAGAGGGGACACTGAAGACAAAGCAGTGGACCCCGGAGCCACAACAGACCGGAGCCTCTTGCCCTCAACACTCACTCACTCACACCCAGTGATGTAGACTTGGGCTCAATAGTATTTGTGAAATAGTTTGTTTGAACCTAATTGAAGAAAGAGATGGGTAGAGTGTAGTGTATCATGCCATTGACGTTCATTGTATTGTCCAATATGCGGAACCCCACCCATCTGGTATTCCACACATAGTAAAACAAACATGACAAATACTATTTCCCAGGTGTAGACATTGAGCCAATAGAGAACGTTGGAGGCGATAGAACACTGTAGAGCTGCACTACAGTATGCATGTAGTAGTAGCAAGTAGATGATTGATGTAGATAAGATACCTCATGTTTACACGAATGTGCCTATAAGCTGCTGCCTGACAGTCAGACGGGAAAAGTAATAATAAGATAATTGTCAGTCAGGCAGTGCCCTGTTGAGCTACTGTATATGAAAAGACAATCATGTCTCTTTGAAGTCAAACTGGGAATGCACGTAGAACTAACATGTAGCTGTAGTGCAATCTTTAGCATACAGTAAATGTTGTGTGTAACCTATTATATGTATGTAAAATCATCACTCACTCTCTTTGCACAACCTTAATAAATGTAGCGCAGAGTCCTTAATCTATGTATGTGACTATCATGAAGAGTATTGAAACAAATGAGTTAATTTTAATAGGCTACGATCTGTTAAAAACAATCGTCTCAGTGGATTTGTTTGCCAAATCGTTGTGGGAGCCATTGTCACAGTACGTTTTTTAAAAGGACTCAAGGTCTCAAATCGATGAGGAAAATAATATAACCTTGGCCCTGGGTCTGAGTGGGATTCATATCAGAGCAGCTTTTGTTTTACAAAAACAAATCATGGCAAAGCAGAGTGTGATGATGATTTATGCTGGTCCTTGAGTTCACGCTTCCTCCTTTGAAAACAAAGGTGAAATGAGTTCTCTGGCATTACAGATCTACAACTGTACTTAGCTTGCAGCTTTATACTGTCATGTAATTGTTGCATCAATAATAATTGTTCATTTAATTGTAACTAATTATAGGCAGGTGTAATGCCTTCATATTAACTCAATGAAATGAAATGGTTGTTGGGCTACAGTCCATGCCAGTTGGATTGTTGAGGCCTCTGGAGCTGGAGGAGAAAAACAAAAGTATTCTCCGTCTTTGCCCCCAATGGTTCAGTACTGTGCACCCAATAGATTTATCAAGAACAAAAGAACTTGGCCATGTGATTTATTGAAGTCTTCACCATTTAAACTGACACAAGCATGAATGTTATTGGGCAATTAAACAAAATGAAATGCTACAAAGTGTTATGAAACTCTGGCTTCAGCTGGGCCCGGTCGTAACCCTAGAGCACCACTCCTATTTCTGATTGGGAAATAAATATTAATGTACACTGCAAAGTACTAGCAGCTGTTCATCACAGTGGCAGTCAGTATTCAAACAGATTGCACATTGTTTGACCCAGCGTTTTGTATGACCCGCCAGTGTTGTATGAAGATATTAAACACGTATTTGACTACTTTCAAATGAATTGGCTGAATTAACTTTTTTTCCACTAATGCTGAGGGATGACAGGCTCATCATCACTACTAGTGGTGGGAAGTTTGGATCTTTTATCAGACTCGGATCTTCGGATCTCGTTCAGTCAAATGAACAAATCTTTTCGAGTCGGATCACGGATCAAAACGAGTGTAGGTACTGGTCGGATCACAGAAGTGTTGCCTGCAGTACACAAGCCGGATCATTGAAATAATGAGCATGTGCGAATCTAAGAAGAACATAATAACAAAATACTGATTTGGTGACAGTAATGCATGCGCAAATCCAAGAATGAAATAAACGATCCACTAGTAGTTACGAATTGTCCGTACCGGATCGCTCAAAAGATTTGTTAAATCGCCCAACTCTAATCTCAACTCTGTCTACCTGTTAAAGACATCCCAGGGCTAGCTGGTTCATAACTATACCTCTTATCAAGGTCATTCAACCCATTTTACACAAGTGAAGTTACAAATTAGGAGCGGTATACCTCCGGAGGCCTCTGCAACAGGTAAACACTCATCTTCCTCTAGCAAATTGATTACTTCGCTGTTGCCTCAGACTAAAAGCAAGATTGCCTTTCAAATAACAGATGACCTCATTTTTGTGGACATGTCTGGACATGTATGACTTCACTGCTGCTGGCCAGTATTGACAGCTCATTCTGTGTCAAGTCAGGAGTCTGTCAGGAGTGAAGCGCACATTACTTTCCCACGTCTGAATTGTGCTTGGTGTCATTGGCTTGCTATTATTTGACTGCAGTTAACCTCACGAGTGAGACACATTGAGTATGTCTCACACAGCTTAGTGTAATTCAAGGTATCTGAGGCAGATTTAAACAAACCCTTTATTCAGTCTGCAGTGCAGTAGTTGGGAATCTTATCATACATAATGCTTCATGATCAAATGTTGGCATTCCTCTTGGAAATGTCATTGCCAATAACAGGAATTGAATAGAGGCGCATTTTGGCAAGATGTTTAACTTAAAATAAATCTGTTGCCGCAATCATAGCACAACATGATTATGACTGTCTGCAGAAGTGTCCCCACCCTTGCTTTCCCCTTCTCCCTCTCCAACCTCTGGTCATTAAGCGGATGATCTCATTACCATATTATGTTGATTGACACCTCAGGGACGCAGAAGCCCTGTAGCGTGTGTCTCTCATCAGGAAGAAGAGTATGTCTCGCTGTTCTCACAGTGTCCTGCCGAGTCTCCAGCATCCAGCCCTAACATGCCCCCGAGGCCTCATTTAGAACAGGTTCCTGCACACCAAGACAAAGTTGACACCTGTGGATTACGCTGATTCGCCCATTTTCTGTGATATATCGAAGACTAAAACTACAGCATGTTTGAAGTATTAACGCCATAGATAAAACCTAAATTAGCTTTTGGAATGATTATACAATAAAATCCAGGATTAAGTCAAACATTTTTAGAAATGGGGCCCTAGAGTCCACTCTGCCGGTTCCAGACACACTGCTGCTGTGTTTCTCTGAGCCAACATTCATATATGTTTTTATGTCATCTATTTGCGTTGAGCTCGTCTTACATGGCACGCACACTGCTGCTCTTGTAACACACCTGCACTTACCCTCCTTAACTGCCAGCTGTGTTACCTTGAGCTTTCATCTCCACTCCTTTGGCTCTTCCTGTTCAACAGGAAATGGTGGGTCAGCTGACCAGACAGCGCGGCACACCTGCGCTCTGATTTCACACTTATCCATGGAAACACGTGTTTGTTTTGATAGTGGCCCATTTTCTGTCCCCTCCCTTTTGTATGGAGGAATGGTCCATGAGGAGCCCGCTTGCTCTTAGTAGCCAAACCACATGGTTTCCCCACATTTTAGCACTCTCCTTCCCTTGCAGGCAGCTGTGCCAACAACACTTTGACAGTGCTGTATGGTGTGGGCGGACTCTGAAACTTCAGAAGTCTTTGGTTTTGGATTGGAGGCCCATATTCCCTCCCTCTCCTCTCCCTCTGTGTCTTTACAAGCAATGTGAGATGTGCCTCAGTTCATACAGAGAGCAGTCTGTACTCTAACATGGTCACGGGTGTCATGGGCCCCTCAACGGACACGACCCCTACACAACTGTACACTGATGCCTGGGAGACTTGGCTCTGTGTAGACACAAAGCATGACCCCGTAATGTCATCCTTGAGCGTGTGTGTATAATTGAAGTGAATGGGCGGTTGTGTGTCACCAAGTGGTGCAAACTAACTGTCCTAAAGAGTGTAGACACCAGCATGCAGAAGGTTTGAAGGCCTATCGGATCTGAGGCGTTGTCTCTAATGCAGCAGTCCAGGTCCGTTTCCTGTGGAGGTGTCCTATAGCCTTTTGTAAAAGGCTCACACACTAGAGCCTATAATCCCCAGCCCCCCTCAGGCTGAACACTAACAGACCACGTGTCAGTTAACATTATGTGACAAGGTTTGTATGACCTTGACACATCTCTTGCCTCTGGGTGCAGACCGTTGCTGTTGAGACTGAACTGAACTTTAAAAAGGAGTTGTATCACACTTTATCTAAGGTTTGGTCGTGCATGAAACAATCAAAATGTGTAATTGTGTCATACTACATTATACTATTCATCTAATTAGAATCAAATTTCTGATTTGATAGTATAATGTAGTATGTATACTGTAGACGGTATTTAACGTGGCAATAAAAACCTGCATGGTCTGATCAACGACTCAACATTTCTTTGGTGTAGACCTCCAGGTAAATGTGCTCATTTATGTATCAGCTAACACGCAGCTCCTCGGTTTCACTATATAAGCTCAACTGGAAATGTTTTGTGGCCGGCCAGTACTGGTGGAGCGCTTTTCACCCTCAACCACATGAGAGTTGCCAAACGGGTGTGGGCATAGCTTTTGTTGGCACCAAGAAAAGCACCAGGACCTACATTGAGTTTCACGTCATACACTGTTTGACTTTGTTTATTTGAAGTGTTTGTTCCAAAATGAGTTATCCACCACTTGAAAAAAAAGACATCTACACTTACAAAATGACTGATAGCGCACAATTAAAACTAATTATGGGTCTTCGTGGATAATGGTTAGCTTATGCCCTTGACAAAATCTTACTAGATCAGAGTCTATATTGTGAAGTGTGTACATTTACGAGATATTGAAGTTGGTGAACTTCAGGTAATGAATTGGATTTAATAGATATGTAGCATTTAAAGAGAACTCTTCAAAACTTAGGGGAACTGTTGTAGTTAATAGAGCTAAGAATGTGTTATGAACCCCACCAATACTGTAGGGAACTTACATAGGGTGCCAGTAAATGAAGTGTGACACGAGTTATCATCAGAGCAGAGGAGATAATTGTGCATTGTGCACCTACAACAACAATGCAAGAGTGACCACCACCATGTTTTGTCCGTGCTGGTAGGGGTCCTGGACAGGCTTGCTGCAGAACAGTGTCATGGCATGCCCCTCCTGTCTTCTCCTATCTTCTCTCAGAACACAGCCTCCTTTCATTTCTGTCACTCCGCTGATTAAAAGTTGGGGCCCTCAGTCCCTCTGTCTGCGGCACAGCATGTTTACAAGGGTTCTGTTTACCCATTTCCTTCTCAATTCATTACCCCAACAAGGCTAAATCAGTGAAAAGAGGCAGCTTGTATGCACCACAGGCAGCTCTGTGACAGTGTAAAGACGACCTTATTGTGCAAGCATACAGATACTCAGACGGCAGCATAATCTAGTCCATTACAAGAATACGCTGGCCTTTTAGTCAAGTTTAAGCCCACAATTATGCTTTGTCTGGTATTAGAGCCTGGGGTATAGTATGTCAACCAATCCTCAAATTACTCGCGCGTCTGAAATTAGGGGACTTTTTGCGTTTCCTCAACGGCACCTTATATATGTAAAGAATGACTGACACGGTTGCAAGTCTCAACCAACGTGCTTATGTGATATACAGCTGTACTGGAACAAAAAAAAAAAGACACAGCAAAAGGCTGAGTTTCACACAGGCACCACAGTTGGGGAGGGGAAGCGGGGAAGCAGAGCAGCAGCAGCAGCAGCAGCAGCAGCAGTCCTGACACATGGCCCACATTCACAGCCGCCTCCCACGTCACTGTGCTCCTTAGAGAAAAAGCCCCTTTTGTTTCCCAGCCCAGGGAGGGAGGTCTCTGGGGTGAACCACCGCTCAGCTTCGCCACTCCACCCGCCATTAAAAAAAAGGGGGGGGGGAATGGGGACCGGACTTCCCACCACCGCCTGGCGTCCTCTCTGTCCACTCCCCGCTTCAGCACACAAACACAGGCTCATCAGAGGGTGTCCGTCAAGGCCCCTCACTCGCCACCAGTACAACCACTACTACTACTACTGTTGTGGTCTTTTCCTGTTACTTAATTGGGTCAGCCTGCACTGTTGCGGTAAGGACATCTCGAACAATAACCTTGCTGTTGATGCATGTGCTCTGCTAATACAGACATTCCCCATAAACCCTCACCCTGTGTATCTGCATTACAGCCCGTACAGTTCCCATTCCAGATTTACTAAGTAAAGACATTGAAATAATGCGATTACAAATGACACATTTAAAACTGTGTTTATTTGTATAGAAATATGTTCATGTTTTACATAGCTTTGTAGTTACAAATTGTAAAAAGAAAGAATATTAACGCTATTAGCATCACTAAGTTTCTCTCAAACAAAAGAGGAGCACAGATCTTGGAGAATAGCCTGTCACGTTATTGTGTGAAATGTTAAGCTCGTCAATATACTTTGTGGGCTGTGTGTGCGTGCAGCTCGTTGCTCAGTAAGAGTGAAAGGGGATTTACTAACAGTAGCTCTTAAAGTAGTCTCCATTTCTGTCCATCATGTACCCATGTAATGTAGAAGAACGTCAGAGAAACATTCACCATTTATAGTGCAGAGAACTTATACAAACCTGCTGTGTATTCTCTCCATACCTAGTACAATGACAGGTATTCAGGCTTACAGAGAAATGCTTTAAGACCCCCAGGATAATAGTTCCTTCACCCCCCCATTGACTTACTTGTTCTCCTGAGACAAAACTGATATACTGCAGAGGGGGGAGTAGCTTCTGACTACACACAGTCCCCATCGGGCCCCTGGGCCACAAAGCTCCTGCTCAATCTCTCCTTGAGAAAAAAAGTCAAGGCAAGTGCTGGGGCACTCCCCGCATTAGCTATCCACTTGCTTTGTCCTTAAGACTATCAGCATGGTTTACTTACTGTACCACCTAGTGATCCACTTTCACAGTCCCTTAACCCCTGGAGGGGAGGAAGTTCAGGTCAGTTCCTCTCAATCTGCTCAATGTCAAGCTCGCCTCCCAGCTGATACATGTCCTTCCTTGTGCTACACAGCCCCGCCCACCGAGGCTCACGGTCCTTCCCGTTGGTTGTCCCTGCCGTCATGTCGCCGCAGTCTGGGGAATTCCAGTCCAGCTCCTCGATAGTGGGGTCCGTCGCCATGCTCCTGGTGACCTCGCCCTCTTTGGTCCGGGGTGAAACGTCCTCCGAGCCCTGTTCACTCACAGACAAGAAGTCGGTCTCACTTTGAGCGGTGCTCCTGAGAATGGGGAGGGCCTGGCTTGACTGGCAGCTGTCTTCCCCTGTGATCCCAGGGCAGCTAAGGCTGTGGAAATTCCGAAGTTTCTGCGGAAAGACAGAAAGTTTGTTTAGGACAAGAGACACTTGAGCTGCCTGATGTCCTGCCATCACCATGATATATTAAACCAACAAGTATGTTAATAATTAAGCTAATGAATAGTCATTAAATATGTCTATCTATATTAACATACTTGTCTTCACATAGCACATGGGTGGTATTAATATGAAGGTTAAGGAGTTATCGTAGTCTGAAGTAGTGTTTTTTTGTCATCAGTATGCTAACTAATGCAGCAAGGCACAATCTAATCGGATCATCTAGTCCAATGTATAAAGTATAAGAGGTATACGTTTCTACCATGCATTATTCTTGAGTTATTGAGTTCACTACAAACAGACACACAGACGCCACCATGCTGACATAATGACCCGCATACAATGTACCATCATGGTGGTGGGACATAAAAATGCCATGTTCTTCCGAGAGACTATAAACCTTCCACAAAATGTTGACTCTTTGGACTGCAGACGTGTTAGACATGCACATGTGTCCCATGCGGTCTATTTCACACTGCTCTCCATGGCCGTGGCATATTTGGTTAGCAAATTTAAAATAAAAAACTGCATTAATCCACTATATTCATATACAGTATGTGAGTGAGCCACTGAGTATCAGAGCTTAACAATGGAGACCAACCGATGTAATAATAAAAAAAACCATAAGGGTATAAATTTAGCCTCCCTTAAATCCTGAAGCAACTGGTGGCTGAATGAGTGATGAAATTCAAACTAAGCGTGCAAATTGAGGTCCAGAGGGAACCCAGGCAGCAAGTGGCCACATACCCAGAGGGCAGACATCGCTCATGTCAAGCCTTTTGACTTGGCTGGCCACTTCGCTGCCACTGGCGCTGCACAATGAACGCATACATCTGGGAAACCCGGCAAATTCCTTAGGCAAATCCACATGTGCCAGTGCTGCTGCAGGCGTATCAAGGCCCACGACAGCTGGGCCTGCTGGAGCGGGAGGCTGTGTTATAGAGGCCTATGCACTCTAGACAGCCAGTGTGGAGTAGGCAGGACAGCTGTCTCTCCTGCCCGACCTCGACGGCGTTAGGCCAAAAGTACACAGGAGAATAGGGCCTCTATGAAACCTCCATCACTCATGTTACTTATGCAATACTGAACAGCCATGGAGTTGTCAGGGCTGCAACCCACACGCGGACAAGTACATGAACACAGTGAAATGCTTTCAGGCACACACACACATGTGTGCACATTCAGCATTTAGCACTTGTCGATAGCTCAGATCTGGAATATGGAGACTACCGAGTTGGCTAGCAGCGCTAACGGATGACGCTGGAGGAGAAGGAAGATGACAGTGGAAAACTTATGATCCCTTATTCCAGAGTCGCCAGTAGGGAGAAAGGGCTCGGCACCGGAGCAGCAGTAGATCAAAGGAGCTGGGCTGTTTTACTTGGCTCTGGTCAAATGTGTACATTAGTCATGACCAAGCCAGAGTCACACCGCTGCCCTCTGTATTAGCTTTTCAGTCTGGACAGAGTCAGATTTCTGGCCCAGACCCTGGGACCAAACTGATAGGCCATGAACAGTCCAGGCCTTAGCAAAAAAAACTAGCATCACCAACATGCTGTGTTTAGCCAGACCAAAAATAGCTTTTATCTAACAGAGGAAATGTTCTACAGAGAGTTTCAGGCTTTTACTGTATGCTTAGATATTACACGCAAAGGACAGGGATGGCCATCCTCTTTTGATAGAGTATCATCTCTCAGTTACTGTACCACATTAGAATGATGATCATTAAATAAACACGGCTGGTGTCCAATTCTTGCCTCTTACCATCACAACCCCCCCCCCCCGTGAATGGTGAAATGGAGAGGAGAGCAGAAAGGCTGCTCATCCATAATGACCTTGACTCCGCCAATAAAACCTGATCAATAGCTCATGAGGCCCAGTTGTGGAAGCAATCCACCCACTGAGCTGAATTTGCAGAAATCAATATCTCTTTACCCAACACACATCCCCTACAGTGTGACAATCTATAATCTCTGCCACAGCTGCTCCACTTCCTGACATTCACAGAGCCACATCGAGGGTAGCAGTTTCTCCCGGGGTAAACTATACCCAGGACACTTTGGAGACACACTCAGCACTATGGTGAATCCTTGAATAGGGTGACTTTGTAAAAAGGTGCGAAGCACAATAAAGCACTTGTGTTAAGTGGCAAGCAAGTTTAGCCTATAAACAAAAGGACAGTAGCCAATGTTTGACCCTCATTTTCATATGTACCACAAAACTCTCCCAGTTATTCATGGCTACAGTACATACTTTGCAGATTTTTAGTCTGTCCTGACTAAAAGGTTGCATACCACAGTAGCTCTATATGTATATTCCTCTGGGTTTAGTTGCATGTATCTGGGCCAAGAAGTCTGGAAATCATTTTCCTCAGGGCCTCTAAACCAGAGTCACTTGAGAGGAATTAAAGAAGAAGAAAAAAAGAATCATATCAATGAAAGCAAACCCGCCTATTTCATATGAAGCTATAAAACGCAATCTCACAGAGCCTCTCTTCTACCTGAGCTGAAAGCGTCATAACAAACGTCACAGCAGCGCAGTCCGGAGGAACAGAAAACACAATGAAGATAACCTTGCACTGAGATGATGAACAGCAGGAAAGACCCAATGCTAACAAACTCAGCACCCTGAAGTTTCTCTGTAACAATATTGTTGCTTGCCTCGCCTAAGGCTCTATTCTCCACGCTGACCTCCTCCCTGTTTGGAGCGTGTGTGGCGTCCTATTGTCGTGTTACAGCAGCCCTGTTGTCAAGGCACTGCTGAACTCTGAGTGACTCTCAGAGGGACCAAGTCCAGCCCTGTGTTTATGATCCAGCCAGTGTACGTGTGAAACATTACTATGTGTGTGTGTCCGTGTGTGCTTTTTGAGGTTAAAGCCAGACTTAACACGTTGTTGGTTGAAACATGGTTTACTTCTCCTACTGCTTTCACAAGACCATAAAGAGGAAAAGTACTGAGAGGAACACATACTGGGTTGAATTAGTACTAGCACTGTCCCGCTAATTGACCTCTTTACTCATACTTTCATCTTCATAAACCATTTCTGACACCAGTAACACAAATCAAAAAGGGGCATTCAATCTTCACTGCACAGTTCACACCCTCTCCAAGTGCTAATACACACCCACATATCGGAATGTGACCCAGGACGGGCTTGCATAAAAGATCACATTCATTTAATGACAGTGCCTACAGAAATGCTTTGAGGTGTGTTTGGGGAGAACAGGGCACAATGGCATGACCTTTGAAGTGTTTGTTTATCCAACATGGAAGGAACACACTGCCGCTACGACAGAGTGTAACTAGCTCTTGTAAGTGAGACTGATTGACCTAGCAGAGCTTCCAGCTGGCTTGGTCGCTTCCTGTGGGAGCCCTACATAGTCCCCGTTTCAGGTTCTGGACTATAAAAGGTTCAGTAGATGAACAAATGTCACAGAACACGACGTTAATTACGTGGAAATGAAAGGGCTGTGAAAATAGCTTGTGGTAAATGATATGACATGCTAAGGTACAACATGAAATTTAATGGTAACTGACTAACAGATAATAAAGTATAACAGACATCAGATGATGTTATATACATACAGACTACTTACCCTTTAAAACAAACTGACATTGCACCTTATCCGCAAGCATGTCTGTCTGCTTTGTGTTTAATATACATTGTCCTAATTAAACATGATATAAAGCCTCTGACCTCTGATCTCCTTTACAGTCACAAGTCACCGTTTTAAATACCAACCTGGGTCATCTTGGCCAGGTCCAGGGAAGGCCTCTGTTTGTGAGTGTCAGCTGGTCTCCTGCGCTTCATGCCGATCTTCTTGTCGTTGAGGACACACGGCTGTGAGCGGCTCCGGGCCAACCCCCCCTGCCCGCTGCGGCGCTCCAGCTCTGGAGTGGAATCAGGAGAGCTGGGTGGTGAGGGCCCACAGGGTTCAGCGAGGCAGATCTGTTCATGAGAGAGGTAGAGGGGCTGCACTGGGGGCTCGGAGGACAAGGACATGGAGGAGGAAGGGGTCAAGCCAGTGAAGGAAGAGGGACAGGGCAGGCGCTGGGTAAAGCAGGGCAGCTCAAGGGTGTTAGAGCGGGCAGGCAGACTGAAACTGGAGCTACGCTGCATGGCCGGGAAGCTGACCTGCACAACCCCGGCACCGCCGCGCTGGACGCTGCCCCCACTGTGGCACCTCCTCTTCTCCACCGTCGTCCACACCCGGGAGCCTTGGGGGCGCCAGGCAGAGCGGCAACCACCCAGCTCATCTGAACAAGACAGGGAGCGGCACTGCCGCTTGCTGGGGGGTGCGGTGGAGGGCGAGGAGGCGGCCTCAGTCAGGCTGAGGTCCTGGAGCAAGCTGGTGATGGTGCTTGAGGTAGTGCCAACTTCCCAACCCCAATGGGCAGGACTCTGATGCACCTCTGGCAGGACGTCCCACAGGCTCTCAAGACTGGTCCCCACTGGCCTCTGCTGTATGGCACAGCCCCGGCCCACCTCACGCCACCGGCTCCTCTCTGCAACAAAAAGACAGATTCAATTAAAAAAACTTTGAAAAAATTAATAAATAAATAAAAAGAATTAGTTAAAGCCACATTTTAGACAAAGTTCTGACTAACTTTCTGACTTTTTAATTTTAATGCTCTTAATTTTAACTTTAATCCTTGACTGCACTGTTTGCAGCACATTATTAAGCATTTATTTTTCAATTGGTTGTTCTTATGATGTTGTCCTCTTGTATGTTGTGTTTGTTTGATCTTGTTTGATCTCTACTGCAAACTGAATTTCCACTCGAGGGACAATAAAGACCTGAACTGAACTGAATTAACATTTGCCCTCAGAATTGAAGAAATAGAAAACAGCTTAGTACCAGGGTGTTCTGACCTTGGGAGGCCACCTGTGTCCGCTTGTGGAAGCCTCAAAACACCCATCACACAAACAGTGCCCTAATCTGGGTCAGAACATTGGTCCTGGCATTTGCACTTTGTATTGACAGTATATTTTGCTTTATGTACTCTGCGCCTGCCACCTGGAGAAAAGAGAGCATTTAAAACGAGACTAAATAAAGCTCATTCTGCTGGCTGCAGGCACTGCTTTAGTTTGTAACCACAGTCTGTCAGCAAAACTGATTGAGGAACGAGACGTCTAACCAACTCAATATCGTGCCAAAATGTCAATAGCCCATCATAAACACTCTGACTGAGGCTTATTATCTGGGTTGTTGAGGAAGTGGAGCTTGTGAGAATTGCAGGGCGATGTCTGTGGCTGTTTTTAAGTAGGTCTATATCAGAGATCCACCCAGGTAGCTATCTGTGCCAACACCGATAAACACTACACCAGCACAACAGATACCGGGCACACAACACCGTTAATCTGCAATGTGCCACGTGTACATAATTCTACAACTGTTGAGACTTACTACTACTACTACTCACTACTACTACTACTACTACTACAAGCAGCTTTGCAGCATCATGAGAACCCTGCTAATGATAAGGTGCTAATACATGATCATTAATGCACATTCATCTTAGCAGGAATACCAGTCAGACATGTTTGATATAATGGCATGAGAGTTGTCCAGTGCAGTACGGGGCTGACTGGCTGCTCTTATGTCAATCATGTCTCTGAAAGGTGGCAATGCAGCAGCCAGCACCCCTCCAAACTACGGCTGGCACAAAACATCTGACCATTTTCTGGCCTCCACAAGCTGTTGAAAGATGTCATAAGTAGATAATTATAGGTCATACACAGTTTGCGTTGGGAGGTAAGGCACACTGAATGACAACATTAGGCCAAAAAGGAAGAAATGGTGTGCATAAGGGGGTGAGGTATACATGTGTGAATGTGTATGTATTGATCAGAAGGGGGCTGACTCTTACCCATGAGTCCGCACGAGAAGAGGGCAGTCCCCTGGCTCATGGTCTGTGCCTGGAACTACAGAAGTGCAGAAATGACTCACTGTGTCAGCTCACCACCGAAACTCGCAAACATAGGTTTGCGGGGGGGAAAAGAAATATGACAGGAAGTTCTACTACTAGGACTGTGCGGACAAGTTCATAATCATCAAATAAAAGTGCAAATACCACAAAAACTATTAGCAAAGTCAACGTTTGTGTATGTGTAAATGTGGCCTGATGGTGTTACTAGCCGCTGTGAGCTGGACCAAGCAAGAAAAGTCAACAGAGACGGAGAGAGTGCGAGCCCCACCATAAATGCCTCTGACTGACGCTCAAGCCCGGAGCGTGATGACTTCATTTCACGTGGCCGAGAGGGCAAACTCGGTCAATGTTACTGGGGGGGAATTTTCTCACTCCATACTGACAGGGAGAAGGTTTCTAGTGCATGGATGCTGATTACCAAGTGAGTCAGAGTTGCCCGGCTTGGTGGAACTAAAATACTCCATTGTTATTTTGTGAGTAGTAAATGGAACAATTGGGAGCTATAACGACGCAATCATCATTAATTGTAAGGAACATATCCCTTTTGTCAAGTGTGTAACATCCAAATAATGCTTTTGACGTAGTTGCCTTTTGAGTTTTCCAGCAAATTCGACTCGGGGGAAGTTAAGTCGATTATTGGGGCTTATGCCATCAAAGGCGGTCTGTAATCATAGTCATATTCAGGCTCTGATTAACTTTGACAAAACAGGAAAATGTAATCTAGGGCCATAAAACTGCTGCGGCATGATGGATGTGGGGGGCGGCAACATATTTTCTGATGTAGCATCCTGTTTTTTTACCTGAAGCCTGTTGGCATAGACACGTAAACATACAATCACACATTCATACACAAGTCGAGAATCTCACCGGGCCCAAATCCGTCCGTTTGGATGTTACATCGTCGACACCCTTCTTTTCCAGTGTTTTCTTGTAAATGATCACCATGGCAACACACATCTTTGTCCGAAGCTATTCCAGTGCAGGCAAATATGTCTGGAAACCATCTTGATGGGCATGGTGTGAGCTGGCTGACTTCTCATATGCACGGACAGCACAACCCTCAACCCCTCCAGGAATGTGCTTCACTCGTCGGTCCAATCCTGGGCAGACACAAGACGATGAGCAAAGGATTAGAATTCAGTACATTTCTAACATTCTGCCTACCATATAAGCAGAGCGCAATCCCGTTGGATTGTGGAGAACAGGAGTCCCCTTGGTGGAAGCTTTAACACACACACACAGCATCACTGCGGACCAAACCAATGGTCTCTTAAGCCCTCAAGCTCAGCTCATACGCAGACCCCACTCAGTCTCTCAGCAGTTGAAGTTTACTCTCCACACCAACACACCAAACAGTCACTCAGACTCACAGTACGTAAGCAGCATAGACTATCTCCTCGTATAGCAGAAGTTGAACAACACAGCATTGACTTCCCCCCTGGTTTCTCTGCCGTGTCGCCGAAAACGCAACTCTACACCTCTCTAGTTATTGTTCTTCCCTGTGAATTTAGAAGATTATCGGTCATCTGAGAGAGTTCCCTCAAAGTGCTCCACTCTGGAACACAGAGAGCCGAGCAGAGCAAAGTCAAAGTTGTGTAATTGAATCCTCAGGGGCCGGCTCGGAATAGCTGACCTTGCGGTTATCAAAACAACCCTCTTCGCATTAGTGCTGCACCGATTACAGTAAAACAGCTGATTAGCCACAGATGTAAGTCTATAGAGTATAATCACCGCAGATGATTTTATTACCACCTGACAGGAATAGTTTGGGCTAAGTCAGGTAGGGGAAGGAAACGACAAACTTTTAGGTTTGACACAAGATGGTGGGAGGCCTGCAAGGTCAGAAGTTGGATGGTCTGTTGGCCAGCTGAATGACAACAACTGCAGAGAGAGGAAAAAAGAGAGAGAGCAGAAAGAGACGGTGTCCGTGAAACAAAAGAGCGCTGTGTGCAGAGGATGAGACACCGTGGGAAACAAAAGAGGCGACATCAGA
>CABFOS010024650.1:13256-29645 GCA_900660315.1 Diretmoides pauciradiatus | reverse complement strand
GTCATGGCTCGTTGCCAAAACAGTCAACAGAATATGGGACATCTCAGCAGCAAAGGGCATTTCTGATTTCCAGTTCAGGTGACACTCTTGGGCCTTGCATTAAAGTAGATTACTATGATACTCGTGATTATATATGGACACATTGATCTGATGATCTGTCAATGTTTTTCCATTGCAATCTGATATTTTTTAAATCACGCTGATTGGCCTATGGGAGGCTGTAGCAATTAATTAAAAGCATCAAACAAGCAGATCTCTTTCCTTGCTCCAGCTTCTGTCATAAAATGTAAATGCAATTCATTACGAGAAAAGACTTGGCCGCAGCTTCCTTTTTAGATTTTCCTGAAAGATTTCAGTGGTCACTCACTGGCTGAGGGTGGCACATTACTGAATGAATGTGTTACAGTAGATGTGGTCAGTCTCAGAAGAACTTCATGCCCCACTAATTACTATAACTTATTATTTTACAGCCTTTTATGAAGTGTTAGGTTTGGTGATATCAAGCTGCTGTGCGGATGCTTGTTTGAAGTCAGATTATTACACTGACTCATAAAAGGAAACTAATTTTATTCTGGTACAGGTATATGTGTAATCAAATGGGTCCTGGATAAGAGAACAATAAAGTAGCCTTGCTGCACTGACACACCTGAACCTGATTGTGCAGCTGTAGCTATGTGAATAAGCATAACACGTTATTGTATTGTAGGTGTGACGTTATTGTATTGTAGGTGTGACCTATTTAGCCTATTTAGCCAACAACCACAATATAATGTCAACCCCAGTTGATCAAATATTGTCCCTTCTTGTCTGAGCAATTGTTGAAGGTATTTGCTACTAATTTAATGGACTTAAAGGGAGATCTTAAGGAGGTAAGTATTTGGCGTTAAGGGCCCCTTGCTGCAAAGTTTTGTGCATCTAACTAATCATAGACCCCTCTTCCTTTCTAAATCAGGCTCCCATGGATCAGGCTTTTGAAAAACCTTGTCCTTGAAGCGGATAAAGACAATGGTATGCTAAAGGAAGAGCCAGTAAAAATCCCTTGGGCATTGGCTGGCATGCTTTCCTCATGCCTGACTGTTGGCAGTAATAGAAATAGGATCATAGGCAGGTTTGTCTGCACAAACACAAGCAGTGTAGTACTGAAATGTAACACCACATATTTAAGTGTCATTACACAGATGATACGTGACATGATCAGTGTCATGCTTAATTATGTACCAATGAGAATGACATTGCGTTTAGGTGGTATGCATCCTAGACTGCTAAGCCACCAGGACATCCCAATGAAATGGCATTTAACTGAAGTATACTAAGGAATATACAAGACAGCAGTATGTCTTTGTGAAGGCGAGGACTCTCTTGCAGCTTTCTGATGCAAAAATAATTTAAAATAAAGGCCACACATTTCAATGTAATGATGTCCCTTTTACATAACAATTTGCAGTTAATTATATAGTAATCCTGATAAATTCCCCATTAATATAATACAAGTTAACCAATACATAGTTTCTCACATTATTGGGTTTTATGTAAATTACGGTGAAGGCTGACATTTTTAACTTGATTGAACTGATAATGCAATAATAGTCAAAATACAACTCACAATTCACCCATTAATAACTATGGTGCTACATCTGAAAATATGATGGATGGATGTATGTATGTATGTATGTATGTATGTACTATGTCTTTGGGGATTATTGTAAATGGTTTGCATTTCAAACCTTTTAACCTTCCTGTTAATGTGATAAAACCCAATGTAATTCTTCTGATTTTTTTAACCTCAACATTGAAAAAGTTCATGTTAACGGTAGGAAACCTTTTATTACATTAATGGGAAATGTATTATATGGCTAGGATTATTACACTGTTAAATGTCAAATTATTATGTTAATGGTTTATTACATTATCTTACTTTGGTGTTAACAATAAACAATATACAACAACTTACAATCTCACAATATATCTTCTTATATCAATATATCTTCAAATCATGTTTACCACCATATCCTATCACTCTTTACAAGAGTGAGACAAGTTCAAAATTTGCCTGAAATTGAAGAAAATGTCTTCAATCCAATCAAATAAACCTAAATCTTGCGGTGTGGAGATAGTGGCCTCAGGTGGTAATGTGACCTGACTTCCATTAGCCCTTCTGTTCTTACGTAATTCTTTCCCTTCTTTTCAGCTGCTTTCTCAGACTGGCTTTTGGTGATCTTTACATCATCAAAAGAGGACCCTGAAGCCCAGGTCCTGCCCTCATCCTTTTCCTTGTGCAATGCCGAAGAGTGACACGTGGCCAGGCGGCGTTGCCATGGAATCCTTGAGCAATATGGACAGTGCTGGGAGCTGTGACAGTGTAATCAGCATGAACTCTGGCTTTGTAAGTGCTACTATATCCTCCTCTTAAACGTCTGCCCCACTGACTTAGTAGCTTATCTGTTCTCTATAACACAACTATTGACTCACTTTACTGCTTTGTTTCTTCCGGCACTGTATGTTCTGTCTATAAATGAATACCTTAATAGGACGAGGCGGGTTGTGCCACTGTCTACCTGATGAGAACTTGAGAAGTTCAAGGTGACATATTCCCATGTTTGTTCAGGCAAGAGGCCTCCAAGGGGTTTTAGTGAGAGTTGGGAGCATTCTTCAAAGCTGATCAGGGCAGAGAAGATCCTAAAGCTGTTCACAGGTTTCTCCAGTCCTCTGAAATGAATTATTTTGGCAGGTCAATATAAAATGAAAGATAGCCAGGAGCAGGACAGGAGCGGTGTAATTTGTCATTCCATCGCTTCTGTGTGAACTGTAAACAACCTTGACCCAATCCTTCTTTTCCTGTGTCCCATGGCCACATTTTGAGTTGAATGGAGGAGATGGAGCTGAAAAATTGTAACTGTTCACAAAATGCCTTTATGTTTGTATGTTGGCAATCCATTTACAGTTATTTTTATGTGCACAGAGTGAAGACAGTCTGGAACACCTATCTGCAGAAGAGAGGGCGTGTCTCATGTATCTGGAGGAAACGATTGAGGCTCTGAAGGTGCAGGAGGACAGTGGCTTGTCCAGCGATGAGCCAGATTCTGGCCAGCCGGCAGCAAAAATAACCCACTCCTCTGCCATGGGTCAGACAAGAGTAGATGGTAAATACCGTGGCCACTCCTCAGTGTAGTTTGAATGATTTAGTAGACTGTTTTTCATGTTTTAAAGTTTGATGAGTGTTTTATCTCATACCTACAAATTTTAGACTAAATAAAACAACTCCATTAGTTATGCTTTTGTTTCTTAGATGTTTCCAGTTTTAAACATGATGCTGGAAGAGACCAGAAGTCATTTCCCAGTTATGGAGAGCCCACACCAGCAGGCATAACTGAACCCAAAACACCTGAGGTACCAACAGAGACTGCATCCAAAGCATTAACCATCGGAGACAAAGCTGAGCAGCAAACTCTAAATCAAGCCTCTGAACCACAAACCACTGTGGATGCCAGTGACTCAAAACCTGCACTGGCCACCAACACAAAAGATCTGGTAATATCTACAGACCTCACGACCCAACCAGAAGCTCCAGTTACTGATTTCAAACCCCCGCTATCAGTTAATGAGGTGTTGCATTCAGCCACTGGTGCAGATAACACATGTAAGAGTGTCCCTGCAAATACCAAGCTCTGCCAAGGTCGTTACACTGAGGCCTCTGAGATGGACCTAGGTCTGATCCCTCCTCCCTCAGACTTTAGCGATGAGCCAAAGCCTCATCCAGAGCCAGAAGAGGAGAAAGAGCATCCTCTATCCGCAGGGACACCACCTAGAAGCCCTTTGGCATCTATTGATGTAGATGGTTTGCAAAGGTGCTCCGTGAAAAACGATCCAGTGAGTTCCACTGTAACGCAAGATTCTCCCTCCAAGCCACCATTTGAAGCACCAGCCACTCCTTCTGGAGCCCTACCCAGCCCTCTTCCTGAAGCTGCTGAGCCCAGAAGCCCACCTGCTGTGGCCCCTAAACCTAAGAAGCTTCCTTCCAACATCATCCTGAAGTCTCATAAGGCCTCAGTAGCAGGCTCTGATGCTAACGTGGGACACTCGGCCTCTGCTACCGGTGACAGGTTGGTGTTGGACCCCCAGAGGGTGCGCATGGAGGCCCTCAGGAAGCTTGGCCTACTGAAGAGTGCTGAGGCAGATTCAGGCCCTGCCTTGAGCCCTAAACTCTCACCCAAGTCAAGGAGGTCATGGGCATACCCCTCCTCTCCTCCAGCAGTTCCCTGTATCCCTACACCGCCCTCAACACCATCTCCTGCCCTAGTCAGTAGCCCAGCTCCTACATCTCCTTCTCTCCCTTCCTCACCTCCCTCCACTGTGGCACCAACAGTGACTTCCATAGCTGTAACCCAGGCTCCTAATATTCTCCCAGCCCCTGATGCCTTCAGTGATGTCATCAAACCTCCCCTATCACATACTGAACTGTCTTCTGTCTCAGAGCCCACAGTTAATGTGAAGAAACAGAGTAATATGTCTCCCCTTACCCCTGCTGTAGTGGCCAAACAGTCAAGCCCACCCAGGGTCACGGGTGCCAAATCGGCCACCCTTGAGCGCTCTGTCACGGGTCTAAATAGCTATATGGATAGCCAGGGTGTCAGCGCTGACCATAGCCTCAGTCAGCTGCGTAACAATCGGCCTCGCCCTGCCTCTCTTGGCAGCGGGAAAGATTTTTCGAGTGGTCACGGAGAGGGTTCGGAGCCAGGCCAGCCCACCAGCAATGACCCAGACACAAGAAGGCCCCTGTCTGTCTCCCAGCACGGTGGGGACTCCCAGAAGCTGCCACGATCTCATGGCATCAGTGTGTTGATCTGCCCTCGTGCAAAGAATGGAGAGGACCGCCGCGAGGCTCTGAAGAAGCTCGGACTGCTCAGGGACTGACGCCCTAGAAGAAAATCCTATACCTGCTCTTACTGCCATGGACTCCCATGAGCTACTTTATTTAAAGGGACATACCCGAGATGCTAGCTACATGATTGATGAAGAGCTTACTAAACTTTCTGGAGGCAGTGTATACATATTTATACCTTTTACATTTTACTGCATTGAACTGTTGTAACCAGAGACTACCTTGCATGAACTGAATACCATGAATATCATACTCATATTTACATGTAATTGTTACTTATGCTGTAAAGTCATGTCATGACTAGATCACTGAACTTTTACCTTTTAAAATTGGCAAGAACCTCTTTGATCATTGATTTTCTCATTGTAGCTGTGTTTTTGTTTTGTTTTTTGTAAAGACTAACTTGTAGGAGACTAATTCTAAGTTATTTTATGTGTGGACAATAGACTCTCAGGTCTTGCAATTGGGAGTATAAACCTCTTCTGCCTCACTGTCTACTTCCCTAAATGAGTTATTCTTTGTTTCACTAACTGAAGTCAGGTTGTTCTCCCTCTTAGTTCTCTTTTTCTTACTTTTAAAAGGCCACTATTGGTTATGGTTTCATTTCCTTAACTCCCTTGAAACTCATTGTCTTGCTTTGTTGACAATGGGAACTTACTGTACCCTTTTAATTTTCAGAGTTCTTCTTACTCAATGCAATTTGTCAAATCAAATGGCTTTGTTAAGTGATTGTCAGGTGTTGAGTGAATGAAAGCTGTAGAGCATGCCCTGCACATCCAAAACAACTTGCTGTGGCTCATACAGCACATACAGAGTGGCCAGTATGCGATAAGAATCTGAAACATGTGGTTTGCATGGTTTCAGCAGTGACGCACATGTCAAACCTCACTAGCATGTTACACAGCAGCTATGCGTAGTGCATAAATTATGATCTGTCAATATTGCTCTGTCAATTGTTAACATGTGAGCTGATAGAAGCATAGATAATATGGCTTCTTTGAGAGAGGTGATTCAGTTTGAAATAAAATAGCTTTATTGTCTAAAGAGAGTATTGTGAACATGTACATTTTTCTGAACTGGAATCCTTCAACATATCTAATTGCTCGTCTCTGTATTTTGTAAGATCTGGAACTTTCACTACATCACTACACTATTACATACTGCATTTCTTTGTCAGGCAAGTCACAGATTCATTATACTTGTTATTTGGAACGTGTGTTTTGTTTTCCCTGGGTAGGTTGTGTGATGTAAGAAACATGGGCCCTGATGTGTCCTGTCAAATCCCATATTGAGACAACAGACACTGGCTCAGTTACAGATTCAGTAACTTTATCTGATGTGATGGTGAGAGAACTTGTGCAACCTGTTTTCTCACCTGCTGGTTTAACCCTTGTGCAACACCTTCACTCTCGCTTATAACGTCATGTTATATCTTGTCACTTCTGCTTGCTTTTAGGGACAGATTTGTTCTATTTTGTAGTTTGTATTGGTTGATAAGGCTACTGCCATAGAAATGAATCTTAATTTACAAGATATTTCTCTAGATAGGTATTATAGCATATTGCTGTGCTATAGTGTTTGCATAATGAAGTTTATACACTTTACACTAATCAAGTTTTGTGGTACATATAGAAAATCACCAGCCCCTTTCACTGTTTTACTGACTAACTAGATTTGTAATATAGAACAGGACCTAATTAATGGTTGGTTACTTGCCATAGTGGCTGGTAACATAGAGCAGCATAGAGCGTGGAGCAGCATAATGTTTTGCTTCTCATACTGATGTGCTTCAGTGAGACATTGCCTGATCTGATCTAATGATTATTGGTTTTAAATACCTGTGTTGTGGAATTGCGTCTACTGCACAATCGGGTGTGGTGGCACTGGAATGTGTATTCTCTCAGGAATGTGTGAGTCAGTGCCAAATGTCACTACATGTACCAATGTTGTCTGTCTATGCCTACACGAGCCCTGCCCAAAGGCCTGAAGACACCATGAGAGCTTTTGGATTTTGTTTTGTTTTCATCACACCTACACCCATGTTATTTTCATCCATTATCTACTTTGCATTATCTATCCAGAATATCTAAGAAGAGAATTTCACTTTATGTAATACTGTACAAAGCACCATATCAGTATTTCCATATGGAAAGTAAACCACAGATCGCTATTTGTCTTCTAATATTAGCTATACCCAAGCAAAAAATAGATTTGAATGTTGTTTTGAATATTTTAGCCACATATGGTACACAGACTACTACTGTATATAAGCCAAAACAAATGCACAACATTTGCAATAAGAGATAAACGAGGCACTGCTCATGTTCTTTTCAAGAGCTCTAAATGTATTGAATTATTACTGTCTCATGTCAGCTCAGCTTGTTCTGAATATCCTAATGTAGAGAAAAGCTGTGAGAAGAGGAACCAGCTATGTGCTGCCAAACCAATACAGGGAACCCTGAGTGCTTTGTGCTCCTCTCTGGCATGTCAGTATGTGAGCTATCCTACCCTCCACCTCTTCTGTCTGTTGTCCCACTGCCAGCAGACCTGACTGACAAGGACACAGTGACACTCCTGTCACTTTCACTGTAATCCTCTGAGGCGTCAGCACTGCTGCTGCTAGAGCTGGCATTCATTCATCTGCATACCATACCTTCCCTAATGCCTTGCACTGACACTACAAAGTTAGTCTGAATCTCTAGCTGGAGTAGAAACAGTCTAGTGCTTTTGTATTTTTATGACTTCTCTTTGGCCTTATCACACTCATTATCAAATGATGGCAAATAAAGCGGCAAAGAGGCTACAACATTATGACATACTAGGTGTATTAAGCAAAGATATATATATATATATATATTCTTAAAAGTGTTGTCACTGATTTTCAAAAGCCTGTTTATGATCTAATTATTGTGGTATAAAGAGATATCCTTTAGCCCTAAATACCCATTTAGCACGCTACAGAAACACGCTGACCACCAGAGGGCAGTCCAGATTCATGCTGGATGGGTGTCTGTGCCTTCCAGTGCAACCACTATAATGTGCACCTACACCTCCCCATTGTGGAGGAGGCTGCTGTGATGAACAGTTTTTGATAATGTGTATACAGAGGCAGGATTTTCCCACACTTTATGTCCACAGTGTATTCGACCTCTTGCACAGAGAGAGCTGATGAATTGACACATTGGTACTTCACCACACTTGGCTCTAAAACTAGTGTGAAATATAATGCATGATAAATCTTACTCTTTCACAGCTATCACAAGTTACCTGCTATACCATGATCTATGAAACAAGATCAAGTGTGAATTTGATAAGGTCTCGCCAACCCCCTCTGTCATAAATCAGCAGATAAATTGTTTTCAAAGAACATTAAACAGGATTAGGCTCCATATGCTGTAGGTTTATTGGATCATTGAGGCTTTGTTGTTGACTACAATAACAAATAACAAAGACTGTTCTCTAGAAGATGCATTATCATCCTTTCACCATCATGCAAAGCTAAGGAATATGCTTTAACGGTTCTCTTTTTGGTGACACTGGGCAAAAAATAAAACTAAATCAATGAGTAATACCCTCTAATAAAAACATCTATTTTACGTGCTTCATATCCAGTAGTTTTTTCATAGCTCAGTCATTAATAGTGTAGGATGATATTGGGATTTGTATTTTACTAATGAAAGAATTTGCGTCTGGGCTGAGTAATTGTTGAACCCTACAATCTTCAATAAAATTGGCTTCTGGGGAGCAGAACCTGTTGTGGTGAGATTTTTTAAATTGAATTCTACAGACCTTCAGTGGATCCATCTGGGGAATGATAACTAATTTGTTTTGCAGCTTGAGAGGTGAGACCGGGCCTGACCCAGAGTGATCCTAAGAGCCCAGCTTGGTCCTGAGCTGCAGTTTATATCTCTCTCAAGAAAATCACTTTGTCTCCTTCCTTTCAGAGGAAATACAGGTCAGAGTATTGGCACATAATGTAAGAACTGATGTACTGAAAGGTTTTGCTCTTCAAAGTGTCTATGAACCATAATCAGCATGGTGCTGACCTTAGCATGGTTGATCCTGAAGTTCAATATGTCAGTGATTTATGGAAATTAATACGATAGAATAAGGTGCATGAACATGCCTCAAATCTCCAGGGTTCAGTATAATTTTAGTTACCTTTTATACTCATCCTGCATGCAGACAAAAGAGGCTGTGAACCCCCTTCAGGACATTCCCTACTCCCAGTAGCCCTGTGAGGGTTTGACTAGGTAGGCGTAAGTGCTGCACCATCAGGCTAGACAATGAGGTCATGGGACTTCCCCATGATCTCGGTCCTGTTCTGTACTTACCTACATACTTACTGTCTGTCTGAAAGAGGCTGCCAACCCCCCCACCCTCTATACAGATATGAGATGATCATAGAGGATTATTGGAGACAAAGTGGCACAGAGCCACTGCTGAGTGCGCTGGCGTTTATGCATGCCCAGCCCAACTGTGTCATCAAAAGAGGTTTCTCAAAATATACAGGTATTATCTCTGTATGTGTGTGTGTCTGTGTGCACATGTGGGTGTGGGTGGGTGTGTGCATTTAGAGAGACAGTGAGTACTGTAATTCAATTTTGCAATATGATACGGGCTCATCAGGTAGGATTAAACTTAGGGTCTTAACAGTTACATGTCTCTTTCACTATCTCATCTTATTTGATGTACTTGATTTCATCTGTACACACTCTCGCACATGTACCAGATATGCAAACAGGCCCACACAACCTCCCCTAAGTACCCTCACACTCAGTCACGCAGCTAACAAACCTGTCCATATCTCATCAACCTCCCTGCTGCACCTCCCTGCTGCAGCATTAAAGCCCTGGTAAAAAAATTTAAAAAAAGACCGGGGCTCTCACACAACTCACTCCCCTGAGTAAAACAAGCCCTGATAACCCAGTGCCTGGGGACACTGTAGTGACAACACTCATTAGAAAGTTTCAACTCATTTGACATTTGCAAAAATGTGGTGTTATAGATTCAACAGAAATCAAATGCCCCTTGTATTTGAGTATTTGACACATACGTTTATTAGTTAGTGAGGGTAGCTGTGTGTAACAAGTAAGATAAGTCTCTCTTGCTTGGTGTATTCCTTTTTCACACCTCTCTCTCTCTCTCTCTCTCTCTCTCTCTCTCTCTCTGTCTCTCTCTCTCTCTCTCTGTCTTTCTATTAGTGCCAGTGCCTGAGGCTGTGGTCAGGTGGCATTCCTGGGGCAAGCCCACAGCGTTCACTGGGATGCCTGTACTAAAGTGTGGAACTAAACAAGCCGCTCTGATCCCCTGTGGTGCTGGCATGGTGAGTACCGAGAGATCCTGCTGGGCCTGTGGTGGTGTTGGTAACCTAGCGTATGATGCCCCTGCAGAGAGGAAAGAGAAGGAAGGAAGGAAGTTAGAAGCTCAGAGGCTTTAAGTTTTGACACATAAATCCTTCTGACAATAAGGGAGCATGAGATGGAAAGCTAAAAGAAAGCAAATGATGACTTGAGGTGATGTGTCCCTGTATACGACCATCTGGAGGAGAGCATTAGGCTCTCTGTAGGACTCCTATCTACGCAGCTCATTAACATGCTGGTGGCTATCATAGTAGTCCCCTGACCATACATCCATCTTGCATCTATCTTGCACTAGTACAGCCACAGCTGCTGTAGCAATAGATATGAAGGTTTATTGTAACCAAACCTGTGTCGAGCAACTGGTTGCCAGACCATCCTGTTTGCCTTCTGATGGTTGAAAACAGAAGAAAATTTTGATTTTCCAAACAATTCTTCTTGAGGGAGGAGCAACATTGCATGTGGCTTATAGCAGCAGTTGTTAAATGTGGTATTTCTATTAATTATACGTAGCCACCACATGAAAGTCACCACGTACATGTTTCAACTCCTGGAAAATAAATTATTTTCAAAGTGATATTCCCTTTACGTTCAATAAAATGCAAAAAGACTTTGGCATATAATCCACATCCAAACCGTGATCTAAAACATGTCAAGACAGGCTGTGGCCGACTACTCTGCAGCCAGTCCCATGAACACGTTACATAAATAGGCTTACTGTCTGAGTCTCTCTCGCTCTGTGAAAGAGTATGATGCAATTTCATTTGACTTTGATTATCTATGAAGAATCCATGCTGCTCTCTCGACACCTTCCACATCCCCCCAACTCCTCTTTATCCAGTCTGTAAATGAAGTCCTTTTCATGACAAGAATCATAAATTAAACATTGCCTGGGCTTCCCTGGTGTCTGTTGGTGTAAAAATAGCTTGGTTTGGTGCATAGTGCGATGCCCATGCACAGCCCTCAGTCTTTAATGAAGTGTTGCCATGAAAAGTGTACTGATCCTTCGGCATGACTTGTACTCAGGCTCCATGTTCTGACTTTCTCAAACTCCCTCAGTGACTCTGAGCTCATTTGGTTATACAAGTGCTCACAATTACCCAGAGATTTGGATATAGGGACATGGGATATTTCCATATCCCTGACGGATGTTATTTTAATTACACTGACCTGCTTGACTTTGCACTGTGAATTTTTTTCTACTATGGATGCGAGAAGGACACCTCTAGAGGTTATTGCATTGTGCTGTATCTCTTATTCTCTCTGGCAGTAATGAAAACCATAGCACGTGACTATAAAACATCTTATCTTTTGAAAAATCTAAGGTAAACTACTTTTGATTGCATTCCAGCGGGACATCTTTCAAGTTAAATATCAGCTAAAATAATCCTTTGTCCTTTCCTGCCTTGCATCAGCCACAACACTAACAGTTGTTTTTAGATTGCATGTATTTCAAATGCTCAGCATCACAGTTGTTATCTTCAATCAGCCTTAATGCCAGACCCTCATTATATTTGATTGAGGAAAAATAATACAGGGGAGCAGGCAAGATAATTATAGTGTAGAATCTGCAAGTGCAAACACAAATACATCAACACAGCTGATTAATTTAGTTGATAATGCAGGAAGTAGCAGGTGTGGGAGTAAACAGTAGATGCTTTCCCTCTGCAAGGCACTTCCTGAAAACAAACGTTTAATATGTCATTGCCAATGAAATGTCTCACAGTCTCAGTGGGTTGTGTGTGCGGTCTGTTTTGATTCATGTAACTTCAAGCCTCATTCCCTTTGAGATCTCCGGGGTAATGGTGTGCATACAGTACCGCATGATCAGTGATGAAGCATAATGGCTGATGGTAGAGCATGGGAAACAAATTGTCTTTGCCATAGCTCCTTCAACATGCAGACAGACATGCTGGATCCAGTCTCATCCTTTTGCTCTGCCGGTTTGGTTTCTGACAAATTAACTTGAAAGGCTTCTACAATGCGTGCACACGTACTTCACGAATACTTGGTTCCGGGTGGTGCTGATTTGTGTATTACTGATTTTTGACATCAGACATGGTTTGAGTTATTCACAACCAAATGAGGAGGATGTGGTAATTTAACTAAATCTCCTGTAGGCTATGGCTCAATACTCAATACTAAAAAGTTGATTATATGGTGATGATTATGGCATGGTTGTGCAACCAGATGGCAGAAAATGCAAATCATCTCCAGGTTTTTGTTTCTAGTCTGTTCTTATATTAACTGTTTGTTCCACAGAATCACAGCATCAACGGTCCTTTAAGCAATTATTGGTTGTTGGTCGTGATACCTGTGGCTTTGAAATGATACAGTCAAATGCAGTTTTAAGTGGCTGGTATTGTTTGTTCATGCAACATAATAATGGCTCCTATTGGAATTTTTAGTGCACATTTTTGTATGCACAAAGGCAAGTACACCTTAACCTGAATGTCAGTTCTCTGTGCAGGGCCCTCCCTAGCTGTAATAGGCATATGAAATGGCTTGGGGCCCCAATTGGCTTTGGGGAAGAGGCGCAGGAAAATGATTTGGTGTGGAAAATCAACCCTGTAGGCTTTAATTTCCCATTTTAAATCAAATTTTGAAGTCTTGAAACGTGCCCCAAACTCAATTCAGTGGCAAAAAAACTTCTAATGTTTAAGATATGTACACATACTGTACAGCAGCGTGCTCTTACTTGTTTTACCTAAACCACAAATAGTAGCTCTTTCCAGACACACAGTCCCAACTGTGTAATAATGAGTTGTCAGGTAGAATACCTTTTTAGGTAAGATATGAAGATACTGTATAACCAGGTACCAGTATGTTAGGGGGTTGTGCTTAAAATCTTTCAAGATATGCGCCCCCCCAAAAAACTCATTTATCACCAGAATGACAATGAAGAGCTCATCATTTCATGGCATCTTGGAGATCTTGATTACTAGCAGATTTCAAACATAAATTTCAAAATGTGTTGCGAACGGATAGGCCTCCATCAAAATCTTGCTGTAAAAAGTCAGGACTGCTTGGGTAAACACACACACACACACACAATGTAGTGTACTATCTATAACCTTTTACATCACTATCCCTCCCCAATGCTTCCACGTCCCTTCACCCGTGGCGAGGTGAGGGCCACTTTGTGCGCAGGTGCCACCGGGCCACCGACTGCACGCTGTCCCAGGGTCTCATCCAAGGTGACCCGGGGTCCCACTGCAGTCCAACCAACACCTGAGTGTGAATTCCTGCAGAACATAAAGAAATACTCTCAAGTGGTCATGAGAAAGAAGAGAGGGAAGAGCAAGAGCACAGGACTCCGGAGCGCTGCGCGGATCCCTCCTCTCTCCTCCCCCTTCCAACCCTGCCGCCTCACTCCATCTCTCTCTCTCTTCTCTCTCTCTTCTCTCTCTCTCTCCCTCTATCGCTCTCCCTTTCTTAAATTGACATTGGTCTGGGTCGAAACATGATTACAGAAGAGCCTTCCTCTGCAGCGCGTTGTCAGGCTATCCTCAATCCCGATCACTTGAAACTAAAATAAGCGCAAAAAGGAAAAAAGGACCGCACAGTGTATCCTCTCAGCTCGGGAATAACAAGATTTTTCTGAGACCCTTTATACCAGACACCCTTATATGTGCTATTGTTGCTCTCCGTGGCATTCCAGATCTTAAACTATTAGTGTTCAACTGCAGTGAAAGTTAACATGTATATGCACGTTATAATACGCGCAAGTCTGGGATTTGTTGGGTTCTGCTTGGTCGCCTTTGTCCACCAGCCAGCTTCAGGAAGTAAAACCACTCAAGGTAAGTTTTCACATCAAAATAACCTTTATCTTACAGCTGCCATGTAGTGGGCTGATCCCTGGAAATAGAGGGTTTTGTCAGACGAGTGCCTAATTAATACATTCATATGGATCAGTCTAAATTGGTAGCGAAGACGCTTAAGTGGTCTGCACAGAAATGATTAACAAACTTCCCGTGCAATTACTGAGTAAACTGAACTTGAATGGACATGTATTAGAGGTAAGTAAGGCGTTATGAAGGTAAATTCAATTAAATTAAAAGAGTGTTTTTTGAAGTCGCCTCAATGTGACTTTAGAAAAACAAAACCTTTCAGCAGTCAGTTTCATTCAAACAGACGCCTTCTGTTAACTCATTGGGTTCATTGTGTTATTTGCAAAGAGAAGAAGGAAAAAAGCACTTAATTGCGTTTTTGTGTTGTGTTGATAATTTGCACAGATTTCTTAAGAAAAGAAAAAAGAAAAGATGCCTAAATTAAGTTTCACTGACATCTTACTATTGTCAGTAATGTAGAAAAACTGTTGTCTTTATCTTCAAACAGCATCAACAGTGTGAACACTTATGTTTCAAGACTATCAGGAGGTATTTGTCACTATCCAGACAAGTATTTAACACCCTTCTGTAACACACATGGAGCCCTCCCAGCAGCCTCTCTGTCAAAGACACTGCAGCTACAGTACTGTCCTGCTGAGCTGGATGCCCTCTTGCTCTCCTCTTGTGAGAAATTACTCAGACCAGACAAGGGGCAGCCCAAGTCAAACCCCAGGCACCAACAGGAATGAGAAAGACACGCTCTTACACACGCCATTTCTGATCCACTCAGCTTTCTCTGTCATTACTTCATCGCTTAATACTAAAAGACAAACCCAGAGTTGCCGAAACTATTTGCATGCAAAGACACATCATGCAGTCTGTGTGAGTGTGGTTGGTGATGTTTCACACGCACAAAAAAAGACATCTCTTGGGCTGTCGACGAAAAGAGAAAGGGGGTGGGTGACTGTTTTGCATCCTGGGTGGTCTGCCCCCACTTGTGGGAAAACCCAATATTTACATTTTGCAATTAGAACTACTTTTTTCTCACTTTATTTTCCACAGCATCGATTACACACATCCTTGTAGTGTGGAATGCTGCTGTAAGAGTGTCACTCTGTAATGGCATGCACCTGTTTGTTGGTCACCAATAGTAACTCCATGGCTGGCTGCCACTTGATAGGCCAATGCTCGTCTCTCAGTTCCTGTTTATCAATACAAGGCAAACAGCTCTACAGTAACATATCGCCTGTGTTGCTCTAAACGCATTAGACATCTGTGAGTACATTTTGTGCCTAACTGAACATGAATATTGTGTTTGATGTTTGTAGCAACTCTATGGTGCTGACAAGTACGAAGACAGGGAACATTGTTGAGAAAAATCGAGACAGAGAGAGTCGGACACAGAGAAAGAGATAAATGAACAATGAATTGAATAATGAGTTGGAAAAAAAAGCTGCACAATTTGTCAGGTCAATATTTATTCAACGCAGATGTTGCCGACAAGCCTCTTTGTCTTTCATCAATGTCAGTGTAATCACGGCACCGTGTTTCAGGCATCAATCGTTACTCCATGAAAAAAAAGAATGAAAGAATGGTGGAATGAGGGAGGGAAGATTTGAGGATGTGGTGGAGAGAATGACAAAGAAGGGAAAAATGAGAGTGGGGAAACAGGATAGATTAAGGGTGCAGGCGGAGAACACGCACGCACACGCACGCACAGACACACGAATTGCTTAGTGAGCGAGCGACAATGAGCAAGGAAAAGAGAAGGAAAGGAAAGAGCCACAGACGTCATGGCAAATCACTTTTCTTGAACCGAGTTAGGAGCTCCTTGCTAATGCAGCAGCACCAAGGCAACGGTTGGTGTGGGGCTGACATGCTGCTGTGGCTGGCTGTGTTAGTGTAACCTCTGCTCCGGGGCCTGGGGGTCTGAGATGCAGGGCTGCTGGAGCAGGGAGCAAGGCCAAATCCAGGCCTGGACACACTGTGGGAACCAAGCAGCCTCAGCAATATGAGGCCCAAGTGAAGGGAAGCTTACCTAGAGATGCTGCCCTGTACAAAGAGGGAGATGGAAGGGAAGGGAAGAGAGCCGCCCCCCCCCCAACACTCACTCACCCCTTTCCTTTTTCACCCAACTCTGCTTTGTTTGCTTTGTCCTTGCTTCCTTTCCTTTGCACTTAATGAAGAAGCCATGCTCTTTCTCTGTCAGCCATATGCAATGGCTGCATTGCACCCACTCTCTGTGTGTGTGTGTGTGTGTGTGTGTGTGTGTGTGTGTGTGTGTGTGTGTGTGTGTGTGTGTGTGTGGGTGAGGGCGGGA
>CABFOS010024650.1:0-13236 GCA_900660315.1 Diretmoides pauciradiatus | reverse complement strand
GGAACATTCTGTGTGTGTGTGTGTGTGTGTGTGTGTGTGTGTGTGCGGGTGAGTGTGTGTGTGTGTGTGTGTGTGGGTGGGTGTGTGGGTGTGAGTGTGAGGGTGTGTGTGTGTGTGTGTGTGTGTGTGTGTGTGTGTGTGTGTGTGTGTGTGTGTGTGTGTGTGTGTGCACGCGCGTACATGTGATTAGAGACTGGAGAAGGGAGTTTGTGGAGTGTGTCTGTTGTAATTTGGACAGTTTTTTTTGAGACCGTATGTGAAGCCACATGAAGAACTGTCAAAATTGTGCTTTTATTTGTGCTTATCCCTTTGGCATTGAACTTCTCCCCAGAGTCCCCAGTCTTTCGCCGAGAAAGAACGTCACTGTTGTGAGAATAGCACTGTCTTCTCTGATCAGCATGGAACGCGGCCAGTCACCGTGCCACAGCCGTAGCATTTTGACAACACTTTGGCGCACCTCTTTCATCACCCCCCACTCTCCTTATTCTCGGGTTGTGTGGTTTGTGCATTGCCCCTGAGTCCTGACAAGCTCCTGCAATGGTATTTGTTGAGCTGTTACACTAGAGACTGGATGTGCCTTAAAGCAAACCAACGCGAAAGCCCCTGTTTGTCTGCCAAGGTATGATGAGCACAATTTTTGGAAAAGCCATTTTTAACCGCGGGGGAATGGGAGATATATTCAGGTCAAACAGAAGAACTGAAAAGCAGTTATGTCCTCATTGGGATGGTCCGTGGCTTCCAGGATTGTGGACATAGTGTGTACCAGTGGCATTGGGGGTTTGGGTCAAGTTACGTCTTTCTCCCTGTTTCTTGTCACTTCTCACTATACTGCCCATTAAAAGCCGAAATACCCACAAATAATATAAAGGTTGTGGGCTCTGTAAATTACATTACAAATAATTTTCCCTATAGTACTGTATGAATGAAGTCCTTTCTTGCAAAAGCAGAATAAGAACTGAGCTTGCCTCCTTCTGTCCTGTCCCTCTGGTTCTCTGTAGCGGACTTGCAGTATCAGATAGCTGTTTTTTTAAAACTTGTGATCAGAGTGCCTCAGGCTAGGCCCTCGGTCGGTCACTGATGAGTGGGTGGAGGGGTCAATCCAGCCTCACTTCCCCACTCAGCAGACGCACTCAGATAGCATCTGCCTGACAAAGTGGTGCTCCAATACCACTGTACATGTTGTTACAGAGCAGGAGAGTGAGCAGGGAGAGATTATTATCTTGCCGTTTCTTGAGTGGTGAAAACACTCGATAACAATTCTGTCCAAGAGCAATGCCGTCCCGAGAATGACTTTGATGTGTGGGACGGGTGTGCTGTGGGGACGAGCGAAGGTGCCTGACTGCGATGAGTGAGTTTAGGTTGGATATTAAGGATTGCACTTAGCACTTAGCACTTAGAAGTGCTTTCACTCCCCAAAATGGATCTCCATTATACATAGTGGATCTTTTTTTCTTTTTTTTTTAAAGTGGTTGATGGCTAGCTTTTCCAATTTCACGGGTTTACTGTGCCAACACTGCAGCTTGATACAAGGATTTGAGTTTAATTCTAGGGCAGGCTGGCTAGAGCTACATATAGGTTCCATGTTTACAGGCACATGTAAACGCTCGGCCGTCTGGCACAGGCTGTGACCCGAGGCGATTCAGTGTGCCTTCGTTCTGGACAGTTGCTCACTTTCATCCTGGCCGCTGGAATGTGAAACCAAGACATTTTCTGCAACAGCGTGTCAAAGATTCAGACCCAGGGAAATCTAACTTCCTCGTTCAAGGTCACTTTCTGAGATTGTCAATAGGGTTTATGTTTAATCAATTTACCTCCCCGGGTGATTTTTTTGGTATTGAGCTCTCTAAACAATGGATTGAGTTAGCAAGAGTGCACTGCCATTCCACTCTGCACGGCACAGGATGAAATTAGAGTGCCTCATTTTGCCTGAGGGAACGAAATATGTATCAGTATCAAATGTCAAGATATTCAGCAGTCATTCCAAGTGTCCTGATCTGTGCAGTCGGTGTCTCTGATCTTGACATCTCAGGATATTCTTGTTTATGCTTCAAATGGAATTGTGCATCAAATTCTATGTGTTGTACATTTATATGAATGCATGGGGCAATGTATGCGATTAGCAACCATTACAGTACATTAGATAGTCTGTATGCAATATGAGGGTTAGGTCACAGCCAAACAAACCATAAAATATGGACACGACAAACTTCCTGTGACTACGCAGGGGAACCAATCAGCTGTTGTGTTACCTCAGTCTTGGCACCTTTCCTCCCTCCTGGAGCAGAAACCCACTCTATCAGCAGCCAGCAATGCCCCTGTGACCACTATTTGTCACCTTATTCAGAATGGTTGTAGTGCTGCTGACAAAGCTACAGTACATGTATAGCTTTCACATGCACCAGAGGAAAATAAGGTTGCAGCTTATATCACACAAACCTTACTGAGAACACCAACTGCTGTATTAGGCAAAACCAATATCCAGTGTTAAGATTCAACACCCTCACACCAATGTCAGGGGTATGAATAACTATCCACACCGTCCAGGGTTTAGCAATCTAAGCAGTATGCTCCAAACCAGGCCTGTTACACTTCTCTACTGTGGTTAAAATTAGAGCACTATCCCCATCTTGCTCTCCAACTCCCATGCCGTCCTCCCTCTCTCTTTTTCTCTCTTACTTTGTCAGTGGCCTTTGTTCTCTGTGCAGATGCGGAGGTGCTGACAACGTCCCTGTGGGTTCGGGGGAGGATTGAGTCAGTGTTGACGGTACACTGACCCCAAATCCTAAACTCACCTCTAGAGCCCCCTTCCCAAGTGCTGATGGCTCACTGAGGAACCTAAGGGCCGTCCCTCGGCCAGCTGGAGCGGCTCTCAAATCATTAATCCTCTAACCCAGTCACCCCCTGCTGCAGTCCCCGCATTTGTTTTTCTGTTCCATTAGTCACTGATTGGGCATACTTTGATTCCGGAGTAGATATCTGTGGGGCGGTCTTCTCAGCCTCTTTTCTCTCTTAGGCCCAGCTTGAGAAACTTCTGCTATGCCATCCGCTTGTCCTTCCTCCTCGGTCGCCCTCTCCCCACTCCCTCTTGTGACCCCTCGGCTGAATAATGGGGCTGCATCTCTCTTTTGAGAGTTTGGGGGTCAGGGAGGGACGTCATTAGGCTGGTCTGTGGTGGTCAGTGTTGTTGGAGGGGGGTTGGGGGTCAGAGAGAGCCTTGTTTACAGACTGTGTGTGTTTACATTCCTGATGGTGAGCGCCAGCTTTAGAAACTGCTGGAAATGAAAGGAAATGCTCTTATTCTGCTTAGTAATGGAAAAATCCAACCCAACACATCAAGGAATCCAGATGAAAAAAGCAAAGTTATTTATTTGGTGGGTTCTGGCCATTGCATTCTGGGTTGATAGAGAGATGACTTCACTGATGAATTTGAGACTTCCTCAATGGACAGAGGCATGGGAAAACCATCTGACCCTCTACAGTATTTAATCACACCTAGCTCGGGAAGTATATTAATTATAGGCTGGGCTGTAGAGGCTGTGCTGTAGAATAATGGAATATCCAGGGTTTTCCATGGCTTTGTTATTTTAAATGAGATCCTTTTAATCCATTATATTATCCATCATCTATCCATCCAATGTTTTGAATCCATCCCCATATAATGACAATTCCTGTTATGGTCACTGCATATAAAAACAAGAACACTGGGCTGATGAATAGTATTTGGTTGACACCTTATACGTTTCGGTTACTCCTGCTACTTCCAGTGGAACCATATTATTTATTGCATTGACTGAAAGGAATTGGAAAGATATTTCTGTGAATAAAAAGGGCTTATTTCCAGTTTGCATTGCTTTATATTGCTTCATATCTTGAATAGGGCGATAGCTACAATATTACATACTGTATGCAGATTATTAGAATTGTATAAGTAATGACACTGTGCGGTAGGTGACTGGGTTCAGGTAGTGGAAATATCAGTGAAGAAATATGATAGAATAATTCATTTGAATCATTTGGAAAAAAAGTTATTGAATTATTTTCATTTTACCAGAATACTGAGAAGCCGATTTAAAGTCGTCAGGCACTGCACAATGCTATATCATTACTTCCAGACTTACAGCTTGAATACTTTTAGATTAGACCTTTTCTGCTCTTTTGCCCTTATTCAACTACTACTATTCAACAAATTACTTTATACGAGTGATTGAACTACTCTATAAAAGAGTGACGGAGACGCAATCAAACACATTACATTTCTGTATGAGTGAAATACGTTAAATGAAAGTGCTGTCTCTCTGCGTTATGAACTACAGCTCCATCCAGCAGAACTTCACGTTTCTAAGCTTTGTCAGATAATGCTTGCTTCACGACTTGCACAGAGAACCATTCACTTTATACCTTCGTTTTACAGGAAACAGCTAAAAATATCACACTTGTGCTGTAATTGCTAAGTTGCCGTCTTTATAGTTGGTACTGTATCTGGCTAAAGCAACCACCAATGAATGTAATTGCTGTGTGCAGAGGGGAGAGTGTCATGTCAGTTAGCTCAGGCTGTATAAATATATGGTATACAGCTGGACTAAGTACCACCCTTCTCTCATATAAAATATGCTGCATGAGGCCAAGAAGTCATTAACAGTGGAGGAAACACGCCAAGAAGGTTGAAAAATCACTTGAAAGGTACAAATGAATTTCTTGTCACCTCATAGCCTAATGGGAAATGGTTACAAGTTATGTGAGATTATTAAAGGTTGTATTGAATTTTTGACATGGCAGAGCATGTCATGTCCTCTCTGGTTTCTTTTAGTATTACTCTATGATTCACTTAATTACTGTAATAAGTGTTTTCCTTCTGGAGGTGGTCCGGAGGTCTGTGAGTCACAGTCTATTAGGGCCACACATGCTAAAGGGAAGGCACAGCACCAGATGGAGAGTCTATGATCAAGCGCACAGAGAATGACCATTATTTATTCTACAGCATTTGAGCACTTTATTTAATTTATTTTAAGTGACATGGTGGTGACACGGTTCGCTCATTCTCTCTGCTGTCTTATCACTCACTTCACTGATGTGTGTAGCTTGGTGGAAGGGCACACGCTGTGAAATACACTCCAAGGCACCATCAGATGGACTGTAGTTACGTTGTTCTTGTACTGTAGGCGTTGGCTAATGGGTAGTACAGAATATGAAAGAGTAGTAATAGTATTTTAGATAACAGAAGCTGAATGAGCTTTTGGAAGCATCACAAAATGAGAGAGACAATGTGACCTTCAGCGTTCCCACTAAGCATCGTTTCACAAAGTGTTCCATTGTAAATCAAATGGGCAAATACAGTGGTGGAATGTAACTAAATACATTTACTCACATACTGTACTTAAGTACAATTTTGACATACTTGTACTTTACTTAAGTATTTCCATTTAATGCTACTTTATACTTCTTCTCCACTACATTTCAGAGGCAAATATTGTACTTTTTACTCTGCTACATTTATTTGACACTTATAGTTACTTTTCTCATTAAAAAACAAAACAAGATATGCTTATACTGTATGATATGATGCAGTGGTATATAAAGTATCTAAAATTGACTCCACATTGATGAACTACAACATTCAAATATTCTTACACGTATTTGTTAGTGATAAAAACAGAATTATATAATAGTCTATAATAACATAACACTTTTAAAGGTGCCATTCTGCATACTGAGTACTTTTACTTTTGATACTTTGCATTTTACTGATAATGCTTCTGTACTTTTGTGTAAGTAACATTTTGAATTCAGGACTTTTACTTGTAATGGAGTATTTTTAGACTATGGCATTTCTACTTTTACTTTAGTAAAAGATTTGAGTACTTCTTCCACCACTGGGCAAATATACTCAATAGTGAATAGGGGTATTTTCATTAAAATGAACGCGTTACGACATTATTGGACACAGTGAATGTCTTTCAGCATGTTAACATGATATAGCCCTCCCTAAATGTAATTTGCATATTCTTGTTCTTTTTCCCATTCCCCTCAGATTAATCTGAGGCTTTATGGTTGGTGGACATAAGCAGGGAGGGACCCCGGTTTGAAGTTGTGATCACAGTTTTTGAAAGCCCAGGATCAGTCAGTGGTCATGATTCCTAAACATTTAGAGTGTGTGAGGGATGAGTGTAAATATCCCAAATGGAAGCAGTTGATATTTTTATTCACAACTTTTTAGACGCTTGCTGGGCAGCCAACAGAGTGTCCCTTCATTAGCTGAAGGGGATTTGGGCAGGAGGGGGGGAAGATGCTAAATTCTGTGCTAATGTTGACGTCTGCATTTCATCAAACCCATTTTTGGAGGATGGCTGGTCTCCTGCCCTGCACAACCTAATAATCCTTAAGATTTGCTCAGAGTGCTATGATAATGTTGCAACAGCCTGCCAGAGTTCCTGTCCTTTCTACAACCTCATCCTCACTTCCTCTCACTCACCCCTGAGTAAGGACAAAAACAATAACACATCACATTACATTAGTGTGTATCATATAAAGCTCTGGAAGTAGAGACACATGTATGGGGAAATGTAATATGTTAGCTATGTGTGTTTGTGAATCATGTTAGTTTACGTCTGTGTCTGTTTGGTTGTAGTGTACGTTTCAGCATTAAAGCTGTATTTGGATGGTTTATTGGTATTAATGTGTTAATTCTGAGCATTATTTTGACACATGTTTTGAGGTTACAGGAATATTGGGCTTTATATATGCTTTTCAGTTTCCTTGCTACAGTATTGCTGCCTACCACTGAATCAATATAGTAGAAAAGCAGCTACTGGAAACCTTTCTTTTTCCAAATCCTGTCAGAATTCCACATTTTCCCCATACATCTTAAGTATCCATTTTAATGCTTTTCATTGCAGGGATCATTTACAAATATAAAACAATTGCACATAAATATTTGTAGTCTAAATATTTACATCACATGTTTAGCTCATTTTGCCCATTTGGTTAAGCAGTCAGTTCAGATGTGTGCAGCTTAGATAAATAAATTACTCTCTGTTACTCTGTACCTAAAGTAATTATCCTGACCTTAGCCCTATCCTGCTCCACCGCAACCCTAAGTATAGTGTAAGTGTGGTGCTAAGATGGATAATTACAATACTTGTTCCTTTGTAATTATACACAGTATTACTAACACTGTGATGTCAAGAACACCTTTTATGGACCTGAACCCAGTGCCCTTCCTCCTTTGCTGCAAAGAGCATATGGAAATGAAGGATTTCATCTGTGAATTTATATTGTCAAAAATAATATTTTTCTCTTTAATGTCCTATAACGAATCATTGCAAATGGTCAATTGTTGCAACAAACAATTCTGTCATAAAAGCAGAGCTGAATATTTTATTGCTTCCATTAGCTGAATACTCTGGCTGGTAGTTTTGATAGTTAATTTGGCCCTGCTGCAGGCAACATGTTTAAAGTTACACCTAATGGGTGTCCCTACTCCACTCAGTCTATTTCTGTATCTGAAGGAAAGGTGATGGGTTGGGGGGAGCAGGCTTGGGGGCGCAAGCAAACAGTGAGGGTCTCAACACTCAAAGTAAACATTACCCTGTGTTTGAACTGCACACCTTGAGCCCTACAATTCTCCCACACACTCACACTCTCCCCTCTGAGTCTAGTAGTCTTCCTACTAACACCCCCTCTAGCCGGCCCAGCTAAATACACTGCTTATCCCAGGCCCTTCCCATAAATCAGGGAGGAAAAGCACCTCTGACAAGGTCTCATGTCCATGACCAGCAGTCCTCAGCCAGCAGCTCAGACTTATTTGTGACGACTAATTCGGAATAAAAGCAAAGAGTCCAAATGGATTTTGGCTTTTCACAGTAACTTTCCTAACAACCACCTGCAAGGACAGAAGGACTTTTTATTTAACTATAGTAAATACAACTAAAATAACCCCCCACCTCCCTAGAGAAGACTCATTTGCTGAGTCAAGAACATGCAAAGCTGCAGCTAGGAATTTAAAAGCTTGATTTTTTGAGCATACTGTACAGTGCGGCATGGCATCCTCTCTTAATGTATGGCAGTATTGGAGTCAGTTTCAGGTGAGAGAACTAACTAGGCTAGTTTTCCAAGGATATCATGGAAGGCCAATCTTTGAAGTATGTCAAAGGGTTAAACACTGGCTCAGGCTATTTGTGGCTTTAATATTCTAAAGTGCATGAGCCAGAAGAGAGCTACAGAAGCAATATCCAAAATGACACGTTCCCTGAAGGAAACATCTGAGCATTTTCTAACATCTCTTTCTTCTTTGGTTGTGTTGTTTTGACTTTGTTTATTCATCCTTGTCTCAAAGCACCGACTTCAACCAATGCTGCCTTAGCTTGTTCCCAACTGCTTTGATACCTCAACACAAAAGAATGAAAGAAACTCTCAATGAAAAACACAAGCTTTTCATCTTTGGCATGAGTCAATTACCAGGGCAGCGTTACTGAACGCACTCTGCATTTTTTTCTCAAGCATCCAGAGGAATGTCCTCTGGACTGAACCGTAGGACGTATCGATTCTGACATGTTTATTTTCATGGCAAAGGCATTTTGGATTTCTAACAAGACCAGCACATTTTAGCTGTTGTTGCGCATGTGTCAGTTGGATCGCTCCCAATAACCTCTATGGGTGGCTTTTTTAAACAATGCTTTGTCTGACATGGGCCTTCAAAGTTTAGTTTGCGGGCCAGGATCTAAATTGTATTTGTTCCAGTGTTGTGCAACTCACATCAACAACAATTAATCTGTGGCAGAATTGTGTTTTCATTTCACATTAGTGTCTGATAATCTGGATCTCGGATATCCCAGTGTGCCCTGTCTGTCATACTTTGAATGTGATTTGTATGAGAGTGTGCATGAGAAATTCAGTATTATTGTATGTTGATTTCCAGATCTTGGGAAATATACAAGGGTGTATAAGGTATCACACTGCTTATTGAAATAATAAGCTTGGCTTTGTCAATGTAGGCGCAACATTAGCTTGCAAATGCTTTGATGACATGTTATCCCCCCCCCAAACACTCATGTTCGCTGTTAGTGGAGGGATAGCTGGTGTTGCTGTTTGAGGTAATGCACTAGAAGTTGATCCACTCTGGCAGCAGGTCCTGAGATACTAGAATAAACAGAAAACATGATTGCTTAAAAAAGTAATGTGCAACATGAAAGTGAGCATATTTTTAAGTCAGTTTCTATGTGCCAGTAAGATAAAAATGAAACGATGCCCCAGATGGGAACATTAATAAAAAGATGAAAAGGGAAATTCTATGAGTTTGTGTTATAATGCATATGAATTACCGCAGAGACTCGGAACGGCGAAACCTGACAATAAGACATACTTTGTTATGATTAATACCTCCACTATTGAAAAACACTTCCTCGCTATGGCTTTTCCTCCTCTTATCCTGGAGGACAATCAGTAAGGGAAAGGAGGCAGGCTGCTGCCCAGGAGAGCTGCCATTGTTCTCACATAATATAAATCAATACGGAGGCTGGGGAGCTCTTGCAGTGCTAAATGGTTTCATGGAAACTTGAGGCAAGAGAGGTGCCACCACTGTCCCAGGTGCTACATCCCTTATTAGGTTCCATAGTGGACAGAAAACAATACTGTACTGACGGTTACTATTTACAGAAACGGAGCAAACCACCAACATAGTAGTGTCATTTTGAGGATGTTAAATTAGTTCTCCAAATGGCATTTTCTTAGACATGTATGATCAAGGAGCCTGTGAAAAGCATTTCCCACAGAATTGCATGTATTCTGTGCTGTTGCTACCCCCTATTGCCACAGGAGACTTGTCTTCCAGGAATAGGCAGATATGGCCAATATGCTATAAGCTCCGGGTTTTAGATTGCAGATCATTTCCCAGTGGGATCCGCCAGCTCCTGCAGAGGACTTGTGATAAGAGTGGATATTGGAAGCTATGTAAACCTTATTAAGCTGCCTTTCCCCTGTGTGCAGGGGGTAATCCTAAACACCTGGACTGGTTAACTGGGATTTGATGGGATTAGGAGCACCGTGAAGGCAGACCTGATCATGCTTTAAGTTCCTCTGGTCAAATCCATTTCCATTCTCGTCTTTTCAGATTCTCTACCTCAACTCAGCAATTACACGACAGCTACCTCTTTACTGTCACCATTACTATAGAGCTATTTTGCTTCTGACCATAGGAGTTGTTCAGGGCTTTGAGTACTGTATGTGTAGATGGGAGTCTTTACTGAAGACATAGAAATTCATCTTTTAAAAGTTTATGTACAGTATATTCTGAAATTTGTATGGTGATTAAAATGAAATTGTTTGCCAAATGTAGCTGAATTTCTCCTTTTGCTTATATCAGCTATTCGAGCAGCTAGATATTTCATTTTCCACATGGGATTTGTTTTTCAGTCTTCATGACCCTTTTTGAGAGGCAAAGGTCCACTGGACCAGCAGTTGGTCAACTGAAGGTCGTCACAGCTCAATCAATAACTGACCATTTATTTGTGGGTTAGTGCTTACACAGCTGCTTGTATTTATTACTTGGGAACAACGGTTCCTCAAAATGGCATAAATTAAATGCTTATTGAAGTGATGGCTTCTGACAATTCTGAAGTTATGTTAGCAGCACTATTAGTTGTTTTTTGTGCTCATGTTTACCTGATTTGTTTTATTGTGTTTGTATCTGGTTTCCTACTGATGCTCTGAAGTGCTCTGATGAGATACAGGGAATGCTCTATATTATGGGGCTGCAAATCCACAGAGAATCTCTTCTAGTTTGTATTGAATGATGTCGTTATCACCTCTCTTTCAGATTCACCAACTAACTGACGCCTCCATTTCTTCTTTTCTGCTGTAGATGTGGACGAGTGTGCAGAGGCGCTTGACAACTGCAGCATCGATGCCATCTGTCAGAATACCCCGAAGTCATACAAATGTATCTGCAAGTCAGGCTATAAAGGGGATGGCAAGCACTGTGAAGGTAAAATACATTGATTTAATCTATTCATTTTCCCCTATGGTTCGGAGGCACAGATTTCTGCTTTGTCTGTGGCAGCACCTGCGGGATCTTTACTGTACATTGTAGTAAATGCTGCACCTCTCACGTTGACTTCCCTTATCTATCTATCTATCTGTAAGCCCCTGGGCCAGTGTCAGGCTTGATACGAGCTACTGTTTCATTCAGCATGACTCATTAGCTTTTAAACTCTCCTGAACAGAGAAGAGAGAGGTGGGAAACGGCAGCGGACAGAGGGAGGGGAACGCCAGGTGCAGACTGCTCCTTTGTGACAAGATTAAATGAAGCATTAAATTTCCTACACATGTTAGAGAAGAGAATTAAGATAGCGGCTGAAACGGCAGTCAGAGGGCCTGCCAAACAGTCAGGGATATTTCCACAGCCCAGGGCAGCCAGTGTAGCCTGTCTGTTTTTCTAGCTTTTTTCAGATGTACCCAAAGTCTCCGGATCGTTATATCCCACAATTTTTATTAGTATTATTACAAAACCATATTTCACAATGTCATTTTTTCCTCACTATTATTATTCTTTAATTTACTTGACTACGTGTTTTTCATGGCCTTCTGCCTGTAGGTAATAAAAGTTTGCTTTATTGAATCCATTGTAAAATATGTGCTAGGTCGGATTCCCATTGAACTGAAGAGAACAGTCAGCTGATATCAGCAAGTATCTTAGCCTGCCTAAGTCTGCATGGCTCCTCAAAGCTGATGTACTTCTAAAGCAAATAATCGGAGTGAATGAATTAATCCAGCGTATGGATACAAAAGTCTTTTCTAAATTCAAGTTTTTAGGTCTACCAAAAATATTGTCTTTATTTTCTGCAGCTGAGGGGGGTTGTTTTAAGTGGAGTGATTTGCTTGTATTTACAAAATTAAAAGCTCAACAAGATGAAAATGAAAAATATATTAAATAAAATACAAAACCTGTTAAACTGAAAAATAGTTCTGGCCAAGAACTTTCTCCTCCTCTTGTGTGTCTTATAGTTTTACAGCAAACACTTACTTACACTTACAAGTTATACGAGTTGTTTTGTTGTTGCCTTGTTCAGATAAGATAAATACAAGATTGACAGCTCTGAGAGGTCTGGAGTAAATTGGCAGGTTACACTAGATGCACACTGTGACACCTATTACCCTTCATTACCCTGGTTTTTAGTTTTAGACTTGATTTTAAGATTTGAGTGATTAATTGAAAGGTTTGACTAGGTGTGACCTCTAGCTCCAGTAGAGCTCAGCTCGTTTAAGCCCTTATGAGCTGGAGTACAGCCTGCGATCCTCAGGCAAAGTCCTCCAAGTCTCAGCTAATGAACAAAGAAGATGACTTCCAATAACCACTCTTATCACAAGCCCTCTGCTGTCTGGACCCTGAGGGGGTGGATTGTTACTGTATTTCTGAGGGGCTCAAATGACATAATCAATGTTGTGTGTTAAAGTCACTTCTTAAAACATATTTTTGCAGCTTTTTTATTGAATTTTAAATGTTTTAATCTATTTTATTCTCAGTGTATTTGCTTGTTATGTTATTCTGTAAACCTTAAAACCTATGGGTTTACTTAGTAGGACTGTACAACAATGAGTCAAAAAGATGTTGTTACTCAAAGAGAATGGCTTTGTGTGCCTGTTTTGACACAGTGTTGGTGTTTTGGGTTTAGAGCAAAGTAAGGAAGTGAGGGGTGTTTGTCCTCCAACAGCTTGGGATGTGGTGAGGCAGGGAATGAGAGAGTGTTTCTTTGTTTCAGTCCCATCCCTCTGCTGTCAAGTCCAATTAAGCCCTGATTAAAGCAGCCACAAAGAGGAGCTGAAGTACCTGGATCATCGGCCCTTAATGGGCCAGTAAGTGCTGAGTGCAGTGTCACGTCATTACGGGGCCCTCAGGCATCTCCATAACAGACAACACTACTTGACTCAATCTATCATACCACCCTGAAATCTATCTATCTATCTATCTATCTATCTATCTATCTATCTATCTATCTATCTATCTATCTATCTATCTATCTATCTATCTATCTATCTATCTATCTATCTATCTATCTATCTATCTATCTATCTATCAATCTATCTATCTATCTATCTATCTATCTATCTATCTATCTATCTATCTATCTATCTATCTATCTATCTATCTATCTATCTATCTATCTATCTATCTATCTATCTATCTATCTATCTATCTATCTATCTATCTATCTATCTATCTATCTATCTATCTATCTATCTATT
>CABFOS010024648.1:0-19799 GCA_900660315.1 Diretmoides pauciradiatus | reverse complement strand
GAGGGCTTCCTGGGCTTCCCTGCTGAAGATGCTGCCCCCGCGACCCGGACCCGGATAAGCGGAAGACAACGAGACGAGACGAAAACAAATATATTTTAAATAAACACTTCCTGTATCTGTTTCAAAATCAATCAATCAATTCTCTCTCCCTCTCTCACACACACTTTGCAGTCATTTATCTCTCTCTCACTCACACTCACACACACACACACACACACACACTTCGCACTCATTCATCTAGCAAGAGTTTTGTGAGAAAGGAATTAAACGCCTGTCCCAAATAAACGCCGGTTGAATTCAGTGGCCCGGGCTTTTAATTGAAGTTTTACGGTATATCAATGATTAGGCGCAGTAGATTTTCTCATACGAGCCAGTCCGTGGCTGTCACTTGTCCGCCCTGAACCGAATACTATGATTCAAGACAATCCCATGAAATAAAAGTCAACACATAGCAAAAGACAACCTGATATGAATATTTGTATTTCCTCTGTGCTAAACGATAAATGTACATTGCTGTTTTGTTCACTTGGTTGCAAGGTCCTGCGAAAGGAAGAATTGGAAGAATTGTACACCCAATGTCTAGAGACACATCAGCACCTTTCTCTTCTTTCTCTACAGGATCGTGATGAGGCGAGGAGGATCCATGTGAGTGCCGGGCTTCCCTTTTTTGAGATATTTGTCCACGCCCCTCTTGATTTGTGTGAGAGCAGGGATGTGAAAGGGCTCTACAAGAAGGCTCGTGCAGGAGAGATCAAAGGTCTGTCTATCAGTGCTCACCTGCACATACTTTCTGCCAATATGCTCCTACCACGACTTCCCACTCTTGAAACGTTACGTCACAGTACCCTTTAAAGTACAGTGTAGGTTATTGTGCTCATATCGCTTACAAGTAACAATGGTTTATAAAAACTTTGTAGTTTTCAAGGACATTTATTTAGTTTGACCTCTGTTCTCAGGCTTCACTGGGATTGATTCAGAGTATGAACGCCCTGAGGCATCAGAGTTGGTACTGAAGACTGGAGAGCTGACAGTGAATGAATGTATCCACCAAGTGGTGGAGCTGCTGAGGGAGCAGGTGGGTATTACAGTTGCCTAGACAGTTTATTGGGTTACACAGTACGCAGTTTTATGGGTTATTACAGTTGCCTAATTTCCAAATGACTACTGATTTGCTAACGTATACCACTCTTATATACAGCTCTTACACCTGTATATGAAACAGGTGAGACACTGAGAACAAAAATATATAGCACTTTGGTATTATTCACATTTGACCATAAATGGACCCCCGATGATCATTCTCGATAGACATACCAGTGTACAGTGCATTGACCTTCATAAATAATGGATTGTTGATATATTTAATACATACACACACACACATATATACTATATACTATATTTTGTGATACATTTGTGGGTAAATAAAGCTATTCAAATGTATATCAAAAAGTAAATTTGCTCATTCAAACCTGGTTAAACTCCAGGTTGTAAAGGGAATATATAATGTTTCTTTTTTTATTACATTTTTTTAAGCCATCACCCCATCTGATGGATTCAATTTCCATTATTTTCAAAGTGTCTGGATTAATGGAATTTATGAAATGATTCTGATCTTGTAATATAGCTTAAATGTTTACAAAGGAAAGCAGTCACAGCTGCAGTTAAAAACAAACCCTTACACGTAGACACTCTGTACCAATGAATACATTACCAATATTATCTGAGTATGACATGCACTCCCTTTGTCCACTTATATGTAGAGTATTGTACCAAGCGAGATCGTGGAGGAGGTAAATGAACTCTTTGTTCCGGAGAACAAGCTGGATCTTGCTGTGGCTGACGCAAGCACACTTCCCACCATCAGCATCACCAAGGTAACATACCACTCCAGTGTATTGGTTACTTTTTTATCACACATCAAATGGACAGGGGTCAGTACTGGGCATGGTGGAGAGCTTCTCATGATGAGCCCATAAACATTCCCCACTGTTTGGATCCTGTGCCGTAATGAGCTGTTCTGACTTCCCTAGGTACTAATTAAAAAAATAAAAGCCTACCAAGCATGCAGTGTGTTTCAAGACAGATTGACAAGGATATCTATTAAATCACTGTTCAGGTCAGTGTCCTGGAGATGAACAAAGACTGGAATATTGTTACTCTACAGATAAATACAAGATGGTTCTTTAATCTCTCCAAACAGCATTTAGTGTACAGCGGTTATTTCTTCCAGAAGTCAAAGCGACTGATTACCATAGTACCCATAGTATAATAAGAAATGTGTTGATTTAACACATGTATATATACATATTACTTTGAATATCACCAGAGGGGTTTGAGTCATGGCCTTCCTGAAACAAGTAGGGATTTTGACAGGGATGATTTTTGTTAAACTTTTGACCTCTCACTCCGGGGATGCTCTGTCTGTCTGGTCAGCCTACTGCCCAGGCAATCTACATTATATGTAGAAAATGTGTCCAGTGATATTTCCCTTTCATGTTATAAGTGGTTGTTCTTTTAACACAGTTGGACCTACAGTGGGTGCAGGTGTTGGCAGAAGGCTGGGCTAGCCCTCTGAGGGGCTTCATGAGAGAGAGAGAGTTCCTCCAGGTCCTGCACTTTGGCAGCCTGCTGGATGGTAAGAGACACTCTCATAACCTGCTGGGATGCGATCTCAAGAAAAACGATTTTTGAAATACTCGCTGATTCAGATCGTAGATACTGGATCATTCAAGTAATGCGCATGCGCAAATCCAAGAACCAAATGAATGATCCACTAGCAGTTACGAATCGTACGTACTGGATCGCTCAAAAGATTTGTTCAAAAAGAACAAATCGTTCATGAATCGGCCAACATTAGTCACAAGCACTAACACCCCTTCCCCTTTAAAAAAAATGGAGCCCTTCACCTAGATGTTTGAATCTCCTTTTAATGCCATTAAATGCATGGAATGGAATGCATTAAATGCATCAGTTCCCTTGATTTGGGAACTGGAATGCATATTAAATGTGATTGTAAACTATTCTTTTCATCACCGCACAAATTATTTCTCAATAAAAAAAACATGTTTACTTTGTTTCTAAAGAGCATTGCACATTCTTGTGTTTCAGGTGGGGCCATCAACTTGTCCATTCCCATTGTCCTGGCTGTTAGCGCTGAGACCAAGCAGGACTTGGACGGCTGTGCGGCCATAGCGCTGGAGTTCCAGGGTTCCCGTGTGGCTATTCTCAGGAACCCAGAGTTCTACGAACACCGCAAGGAGGAACGCTGTGCCAGACAGTGGGGCACCACTTGCCCACAACACCCTTACATAAAGGTAACAGGCACTGATCACAGCTGTAATCTTAATCCTAGCCTAATTATTCATATGCAAACAGGTACTCTTGCCAGTGTTTACTTTTATTGTGTCACTGAACGATTTGTCTGTTGAGACAAACAAAACATGAATCAAGCCCTAAAAAAACAATGTTACAGAATCAATCAAACTCACTGCAAAAGCAATGATGAATTTAACTTAGTTGTAAATACTAACTGCAGTTACTTGTAAAGGTTCTGTCAGTAAGAGATCATTGGCATTCCCTAAAAAGCATCCTGACGGGGTGTATCACCGCCTGGCATGGGAACTGCACTGCCCTCAACCGCAAAGCGCTGAGGAGAGTGGTGCGGACAGCTGAGCGCATTAGTGGATATGAGCTTCCCTCCATCCAGGATATATGCAATGGACGGTGTGTCAGCAAAGCCCAAAGGATTATTAAAGACCCCAACCACAGACTGTTTCAGCTGCTACCGTCTGGCCAGCGGTACCGCAGCCTCAAGGCCCGAACCAGCAGGTTACGAGACAACTTTTTCCACCAGGCAATCAGGCTCATAAACAATATTGAACACTAACGGCCTGGGACCTGTTGCCTGTCTGACTGCTACACACACACACACACACACACACACACACACACACACACACACACACACACACACACACACACACACACACACACACACACACACACTACTGACATTGCTATGTCTGCTGCTGTTATCATTATTATTATTTATTACTATTTTTATTACTGTTTTATTGTTGTTGCTGCAAAGTCGAGGAGCCAGAACACAAAAGAAATTTTATTGACTTGTACCTGTACTTGTTACATAATAAAGACTCTTGAATCTTGAATCTTGAAAAAAAAAATCACCTATTGCAGATGGTTATGGAGGGAGGTGATTGGCTGGTAGGGGGTGACCTGGAAGTGCTGGAGCGAATCAAATGGAATGATGGGCTGGACCAGTACCGCCTTACTCCACAGGAACTCAAGCAGAAGTTCAAAGACATGAAAGCAGGTGAGAAAATTCATATTGCTAACAAAAGGGCTAAAAACATTCAGGGAACAGAAAGTGGTCTACAATCTGTGGTAAATAGGGACTGGTTTAACTCATAGATTAATTCCATGAATAGTATGAACGATGGTATGAATTCATACTAGTTGATGAAACAATACGAAAAGATAAAGATAAATGTACTGTATACAGCAATGTGACATTTGTGTTTCAGAAGTACTTGACAAGGACCAGAAGTAGAATGGTAAATTAAAAAGCTGCATGGCAGATGTTTGTGATTTGTGTGTATGGAGGAATGAACTGTGAAAACCTGTTTTTACCCTCCCACCCACTTTGACTTGAATGCTGTGCTCATTTGTTTATCTACACCATAATGTATGTACTTTAACGGTTTTGGTTGTTGTTATTCTTTTGCTGCTTTATGCTCCTGTGTGCTTTGACATTGCCGCAAGCATGTTGAAATGTGCACTTACACAAATGATCCACAGGCAATGTAGAGGTCATTTTAATGACACAAAGCCCATTTCAGTTATGTAAAATGTACAATGAGTGTGTATGCAGAGCTAGATATTCATTGTATACTATGCCCTCCACACATTTACTGCTACTATTACTTAATTTCATGTAGCTTTCACTGCATCTCTGTCATACTCTCCTCCTTAGATGCCATATTTGCCTTCCAACTGCGTAACCCGGTCCACAATGGCCACGCCCTATTGATGCAAGACACCAAGCGCCGTCTGCTGGAGCGAGGCTACAAGACTCCTGTCCTCCTACTGCACCCGCTTGGTGGCTGGACCAAAGACGATGATGTGCCACTGGAGTGGCGGATGAAGCAACACGCTGCAGTCATGGAGGAGGGCGTCCTGGACCCAGCCAACACCATTGTTGCCATCTTCCCTTCACCCATGATGTACGCCGGACCCACAGAGGTAAAGTAGATACCATTTTTGTTTGTTTAGTCACTTATGATGAGTCAGGCATTTATACTGCTCATCTAGCCATGACATGTTATGACACGTTTGTGTGCTTAAATGTGTATCTAAATATCTTCCGATCACTCATCAGGTACAATGGCACTGTAGGGCAAGAATGATCGCTGGAGCTAACTTCTACATAGTTGGCCGGGACCCTGCGGGCATGCCTCACCCAGAAACTAAACAGGACCTGTATGAGCCAAGCCACGGTAGCAAGGTCCTCACCATGGCCCCGGGCCTCACCTCTGTGGAGATCATCCCCTTCAGGGTAGCTGCTTACAATAAGACGAAGAGGTCTATGGACTTTTATGACAAGGAGCGGTAAGCAAGAAAGAAAAGATTTGCAGTTTTCTCTGATTGCAACATGCATTCGCCAGTTTGGTTATGCAACAACATGCTTTTTCGATTAGTGTGCAATTCATAACCTGTGTAGGATTTTCTCTTTCTTATCACAGTTACTTGTGATAACAACCACCGTCTACTGCATATTTCATTATTTTATGCTATTGTTTTTAATGTGGAACCTGGTCTACCAGGAGGGTTGTCTTCTATGAACCCAAGTGCTCACCTGGAGCAAATGAAAATGACAAAACTAACATACAGTACTGTACCACAACAGATGCATTTATCCTTCCATTAGAATGTGCTACCACAAATGATTTCAAAGGATTTCAGAGTGATTCATGAGAAAATGTGATATAACCATTAATACTATGATTGGCAACATCCTGCTGCACATTGTAACACCAGAAGAAAGCTTGAGTATGAGTATCATGAAAACTTGAACAATCCATGACCACACTTTCTATCTTGCATCACAAGCAGAGTGTATAAATCCTGTGACAATTCACAATGTATGATCTCACAATCTGAAAGTTGAAATGCTGTATCCATTGTATTTAAATCAGCCATTTGGTATCTCTGTGCAGGTGGAATCACAGCCTTATATTACATTTTGTAAATATTGTGATATTAGAGGAAAAGACACCACTGCTAACGGTCCATCCTGTCTCTTTCTTCCGCTTATTTCTCACATCTTTGCCCAAATCATTTATTCCACTTTTCTTGTTCATCACTCTCTCCTTACTACTTACTTACTCCTTACTCTCCTCACCCTCTTAGACATGCTGAGTTTGAGTTCATCTCTGGTACCAAGATGAGGAAGTTGGCACGGAGTGGAGAAAACCCTCCCGATGGTTTCATGGCCCCCAAAGCCTGGAAGGTCTTGACAGAGTACTACAGCTCTCTACAGAAGGACATGTAACTAACACAGCACTCAGCTCGGCAGTCGACAACCATGAAGCAGAGATCTTAATATACCGCCTTTCCTCAAGGAAGATTTTACATAGTTGCCCCTATTATCTGATCCATTTCTTTTATTTTAAGTGATGGATTTACATTACTATAATAGCAGAGTCAGTCTTATAGAGATTGACGTTTTGTACCCATCTTCCCAAAATCAAAATGACTTCTTAGACAGTTAAAGCATTATATTTTCAATTGCTATCAGTTTATGGAAAGTCTAAATTTGTACGTTTGTATGCATATTAACTTAGGCTATATATCTTAATTATTTAAAGATAAATTGAGATCATAAAATCATAGTTATATATTTCAAAAACATTATGGATATTTTAGATGTAATGTCTGTAGGCAATGTGACAATACATGTAGCAGATTGAGTTTTACATTTTAACTTATGACTACCTATATAGCTATTTACACTACATGGAAGTTACTTAATGATTCCTATTATTGTGTTGAAAAAATAAACAACAAAACGTTATCATAATGTAAGTGCCTTTCTGTCAAATATAAACATTCTAAAACTACTGTTAAAATTTCAGTTGGTTTCAGTTTGCCTGAAATGACTCCCATCCCCATTGTTTATTACTATGAATGTATTACTATGAATATTACTATGAATTACTATGTGTCCACTGCCTAATTGCTAGAAAAGTGAGCAGGCAAGTAATCTGAACTATATGTAATGTAATGGTTTTAAATAAATATTTTGAGCTCTGTGATATCACTCTGACTTGATCTTGTTTTTCTACCACTGGTTATGCAACATAAACAATGTTGTTTTCTGATTAACTGGACATGGTGCATGCTAATCAAATACGGGTGAAAGGTTGAAGATGGTGTACTGTTTGAGGTTTTTCACTTCAGAGGATACACTGTTTATTGTGGCGCCAAAGCTACAATGCTACCACCTGCTGGCAAACAAATGGTACAGAAAACAATAAAAATCAATGTCAGATTCACGACTAACTCACAGAAACATAGACACTTGGTGGTGCTCTGACAATAAGTAGGCATGATACGTCACTCATTTAGGAGTTGTCAAATCAGTGATCAATGGAGATGTCTACCTGTTGTGCGAAGGTTAGGTAAACCAGGTCTAAAATATTACTTGAGGATAGACTAAGATGTTAGACTAAGGCATCTGTAGAAAGAACTTTGATAACATTCATTCTAAAGTTTTTAGAGCTAGCAGCAGAGTATCCTTGAAAGTGGATTTAACATCTTGTGTACATGATATCATGCAAGGTAGGTGTAGGCTATATATTCATAAACCTAGTCACTGGTGTTTTATAAAAATGAGATAGACGTTTAAATATATTACATTACATTACAGTCATTTAACAGACATATTTATCCAAAGCGACTTACAATAAGTTAATTCAACGTAGGTAGTCAAGAGAACTACTAGTCACCAGGAATCATAAGTCCATCTCCTTTCTAAACAAGCATCTGAGAGCAGGACCAGAGCTAACGTGAAAGTGCAAAAACAAATACAATAAGCGCTAAGAGAAAGGGTCAGGTAGGGTAACAAAGGTTAGGGTAACAAATATTAACTGTATATATCATATACAGTTAATACTTGGTTACAGTATAAAGCACTGGAATTGGTTCAGCTATGTCACATAGACCTTTTATCAGTGGTTGATCTTGGAGATCCTGAGATGCTTCCAGATTGCCCTAAGAAGAATTTGATTTGATTAATTATGCCAGTCATTAAGCTGATATAAGGGCTTACTTTCCTATGAGATGAGTGTTCTTCCATGAAGAGGACCAGTCTCTCCTTTAAGAAGCGGATTTCTAATTAGCCTTACATAGGATCAGATCATTTAATCCGCTATGTTCCAGGTAACCCCACATAAATCTGCTAAAGTGCAACCTCAGTAGGCTACTTTATAAAATCTCCAATTACATCCAACATTAAGAAATAGCTGCTACTGTAGTGCCAATCCCATAGACTCTACTTATCTACTGTACATCCTATATCGGCAGGCCAAATGTTCCTTAATATTCCACACAACTGAAGCCCTTGTATAATGTTTCACACCACGGGCTACTTTTTCCGCCTCAAAAAGACATACCTGCAATTCGAAGCAAATGTGGCTACAGGTGTTCAACGGTAAATTAGGGTCAGGGTGCATGGCTGTGCATCTTTAAATATCCAGCAGTCAATTAGTTATTTGTTTTCAATTTTTGGTGGGTTCAATGGCTGGGGGCTTTAAGACCTCCTTGGATACACAAGGAGATCTTAAAGCCCCCATCCCCAGCCCCTTATACTGTAGTTACACTCGTACATTGTGTTCTCAGTTATTTTGCATTATGGATGCTAATATCATGGAACACGCTCCTATGTTAGGTTAGGCTAAACAAAGTGTCCTGTCCATGATTTCAGAGCCAACTTTATAGGTCCTTGCCTATAGAGAAGAGCCCGTTTCTGAAAGACAGCAGAGTCATGCAGCAACAGGGGTAATTATTTTGCTGGTGTGGTGGGAATTTGAATGATAATGTATCCAAAACCTGTCACCTACAAGATATGTCAGCTAAAAACGTTTGCTTTGCATATGTTTGCATGTGAGGTTACATGAGCATCATCATTTGAAAGATAGTACAGATCTTGTACAATGATGGATTAATTCATTAGCAAGCGCCTTTGGTCCGAGTGTCCTGAAAGATTGGTGGTATATTCTATTGCTAAATTCTTGGTATAGTAAGGCAAGTAGCTAGTCTGAAATACATTTAGGATTACGTTGTGTTTTGTTATTTGATTGATCTGATATGTTCTTTTTGAAAATGTGTATTTACGTTTAGCATTCATAATTTGATACATTTGATTGGTCTATATGTTTTATCTGCCATGAGTGCTTAGTACTGTACCCCCTTTTTAACCAGTGTTTTGTATTGAAATAATAAAAAAACATTGCAGGACATGATTTATTCATGCAATTATCCTTGTTAGTGTACATTAGGATTTATTTGAAGACTGCATAAAACAGACATCGTTTGTGCATTTTGCATTGCATGCCTATTAAAAGCTTGATGAATTGATAGGTTACACGGCTATTTCACCGTGTTTGCTATAGTCTGAAATGACAGTTTGAACCGCGAAAAGTGACATTATGTTGGAAACTTCCCTAATTACAGCCCCACGTGATCACTTTGACAGAAGGGAGCGTCGCACGCGCCCCGAGTGTATCCTTCCGCCGCTAAACACTCACTCTTTTCCTATACACTTTAATGGTTAAAACAATCAGCTGGGTAAACCATTTACTATCAATTACCTAATCTGTGTAGCTTTAATGATATGTGTTTGATCTGAAATCGTTGGTCTTAATTCAGCGGTGGAACTATATGGTCACAGCGGTAGGATATGTGTTCTAAAATCCCGGCCTGCTCTATCTTCTTTTTTTCCTTCGGTGGAGGCCATGATGGGAGCTTGAGAGTTCAGCTGGAGAGAGAGAGACGAGAAAAGAAGATGATTCCCCGGGACGGAACTGTCAAGCGAATCTGTGCACATTTATGATCTTTGTATAGTCAATATACATTCAAGGTGGAGCCTGTCACTTTTTCAGATGTGTTTTTGGCAATCAGTCGACGACAATGTTGATTCGTTAGGAGGCTTTTGGATCAAAAAGGAGGTAGCATTAGCTATTGTTGCTAGCTAGCTGCTAGCTAGCTAGTAAGCTAGCGAGCTAGCTCCGTCTGAGTGACTGCTTACGGACTCCGGGAACCGGTAGGTTCTGCTCTCCTCGCTGTCAAACACAGCGCCTGCGATTGAGCCGTCGACTTGGACCGTGTTTGACTTATAAAGGTTTCCCTGAGGAGCATTGCATGTATTTCATTCGGGGGTGTTCGGAAGACGAATTCCGGGATTGGGAAAGTCGGGCCTGCACGGAGGAGCAGAGCGAGGCCCGTCTTTATGATCCAGAAGAAGCCATCTAATCCTGTCGACAGCCACTGCTAGCGGTGCTAGCTCGCTCGTCTGTGCGAGGACCTGCGAGATCCAGAGAGCAGCGAGCGATTGAGAGCAAAGCCATCACCTGCGTCAGACAGCGAATAGTACAAAACCTTGTTTTCAATATTTTAAAACCATAAAGACTCCTATCATTGCTACAATGGCTGCGATTATAAAAGAAATGGTCAGCCGGAACAAAAGGAGATATCAAGAGGATGGGTTCGACTTGGACTTGACATGTATCCTTCCCTTCATTCCTTATTACTCAAGACATTGATCAGTTAATGTTTGCTATCTGCATTGATTAGTTTAACTACAAGCAAATGTCAGCGGACTCCAGCTAGGTAGTTAGCTTCCTTGCTACTTAGCTAGCTGGCTAGTTGATCAGACAGCACAGCATTGCTGTCACCGAGCATGTTTGAAAGATGGTGGATCTGTCAAACGAGCACGCATTAATCCCTCTATCATATTATAGCTATCAAACCCCACCATTCAGCTGGATCTTACCGGTTATGAACATACGGCATTTAAATTGCCTTCTAATCACCCAGCGGTGAACATTGATGGGGAATAAATGTGCCTAGCTTCAGGCTGTGAAATTGTCATTGGTGTTACCCTAAGCAATTATTGTAATAGTTGCTTTATTAAGGCAGGTAGATATTCTTAAATATTCATTCTTATTTTTCAACCCCGGCCAATCTCTTCACGTGCATTAGCTTGGTGATATGTAACTTCAATGTAAGGTAAGTATTTTCTGGTGTATGATATGTTGAGTGCAAATTGCTGTGGGAAGACTAAAAGATGGAGAAGCACAATTCCTAATGTAGCCCTCACCTTGTGGAACAATGTCCTATATGGCCCAACCAAATAGTGTGATGCTATGTTTAATGGATTGGAAGTTAATTTTGCAATGCCTTATTCACACCTATTAGACACTTGTGCAGGACTCACCGCTGAATGATTCTATGATGCAGTATTGCTGGTATACCTAAAGTTGGTATATTTATATCAATGGTAAACCAGACAAGCAACTGGTCTCGTTGACCATGACCAACAAAATGCAAAATCTAGTCCATGACACCGTTGATGGTGGTTCATGGTTATTATTGTGGCATGGTAATGCAGGTGAATGTGCACTTGGCATTGGATCAGACTCAGGACATCTTTGTCAAATGCTCAAAGAGAAAAGTCTTATAATTTTGCAATAAAAGTCCAACTTTGGTGATTTTCATCTTGATGTGGCATGTGAAGAATTAAATAGGTCAGATTATTTATGGACATCATTTGCTCTGGTTATTACCAGTATTGTGTTATTAACTTCAATTGGACTAGTTAATACCCTATTACAGAGCTGGTGTGGTAATTGAGCAGTAGTTTAACATTTTTCCAACTTAATGGGAAGCCATATGCCAATCACCTTAATCCAAGACTTTATATGTCTGCAATATTTCATGTTTCATTTCACAGTTTGCGATGATATTAGTGAAACTGTAGATGCTGCAATGCGTGCATCACAAAAATTGGTCAGATTTTTGTCACCTGGTTTTGATTTGTGGGGATTCTAGTGTCAGTGGTGTGCTTCTGAGAGAGTTGAAGGTGTGAAAGGCCATTATGCCACTCAAAGGGACATCTTTCTTTTGCTTGAAATTGAAGTTTCCTGATTCAAATGTAGGTTCTTTTGGACTATCCCTTTTATCATTTTTGGCATGGTGTCTAAAAACAATATGGGCCCTCTCTGCAGTTATGTAATACAGTATCACAGTTCTGGGAATTGCCCTTAAAATAGAGTGCCAGTGATCTTGTATCAGCATTGCTGTCTGAGTGCTCTCCCTCTCTCCCCTCTTTCTTTTCGTCTCTCACACACCATCTCATCTCTGCTCTTTTTCTTTACTACTCCCACTCTAATTCTCTTTCCCTCCCTCCCTCTAACTTGCCCCCTTTCCTCAGCGCTCCTCCTTTCCTGTACTCCCCACCCCACCCCCTCCTCTCTCAGCTCTCCCTCGTTCCCACTCTCCCTTTCCCCCCTCTCTTGCTCTCAGTTGTGGATTTGGCGTATGCATAGAGCTGAGGCAAGGCTGGCTTTAGAGAAAAGGCGTGCCTGAAACGGCAGGGTTTTTTTTTTCCTACTTGGAGCTTCCGTCGGGGGTCCCGCATGTGCGTTTCCTCCCAGCTGCAGAGAACGAGCCCCCCATGCCCTGGGCCGAAGCTCTCCTGGGAGCACTGGAGCTTTTTAAAAACACGTAGAATAGTCTGACTGGAATCACGTTGCCAGTAGGTCCAAGGGTTAGAGTAGCCTATTAAATGGCATAGACAACTTGGATTTGGTTCCTAATTGGGTCTTTGAGGCATTAATGGAAGTTATTATTATACAGTATGTACAGATATGCTCCTATGTTGTGAGCTACAGGGAAGTAACTAGGCAGTATGCAAATAATGCCATAGATTTGCTACTAGGCTTGTTGAATTAATGCAATAGGGCCTGTGTTATGCTCCTAAAAGCTTACCGTATGAGAATGCATTAGGACAATTATTGAGTCCATCATCTTTATTGAAGGAAGTCATCCGTTTAGTTTTTGCATGTTAAATCATTTGGTTGAATTGCATTGATTTTTGTAAATTTGTCCATTCTCCTGCAATTGACCCTAATCATGACTTGCATTCAAGTATTGTTCACCAGGAGATCTAAGTATGTTCCATGTATCTGTAGCAAAATAGACGGTTCTCCTTGTGTTTTGTCCCTGTGCATACGCTTGCATGTGCGCACACAAGCAAAGTTGAATATCGTAGCGAGTCAGCTGTCGTTTCTCACCGGAGCTGTCAGTTGCGTGTGTCAAATTTTTCTGACCAGTTAAGAAATGATTTGGCTCTGAAAAATAAGTTCTGCTTGAAATGAAAGGGACACATCCAATTAGAAATATTCAGCCTTTCTATTTCTGACACCGTGACACAGGAAGTGTAAGAAAAGGTTGCCCTTTAGTCAGTGGTTAAAGTGTGGAATCCTACAGCTTATGTCGACAAGCAGACTTTAGTTACAGGTAGGCGTTGGAGCCGAGCCTTGAAGACATACGTGCCAACTCAATTATTATTTTCACTGCAACATGACACTGATATGGGTCTTTCAGATTGTGTGCATATCATGGTATAATTGGTTCTGACATTTTTTTCCACTATCCTACACTGAAATAGGGGACCCCTGCTCACTGATGTAAAGCATCTGTAAAGAACACTGACTAGGTGTAGCAAGAGAAAGGTGTTGCAGCCAAAAGTTGAGTTTGTGGTGCCGTTTGGTGTGTAGTTTGTCAAGTACGGTTTTGCACTTGGGTCTTGTCCATCCCTGAATGTGTCATGCAATCACAACAGCTGCATTTGAAGGTCCCCTGGACACAAAAACTACCATACCATATTTATAATATAATGGCTTTCTGTCTTTGTTAGAAAGTTTTCTCAGTCTGTTGAGACCAGTGCCTTAATGTTGCCTGTATTCAGTCTGTTTGATATTCCACTTGGTTCGGCTGAGCTCGGAAGAGAGATAAGCCCAACATTTGCGATGATCTCAATTTAACTTTGGGCTCTAAAAATACATGCAGGTCAGGGAGTGGAGACTCTCCTAGTGCACCCACATGTGGGCCTGGCTTGAGCAGGAGCACTGTACTCTAGTCGCCTTTGCCTGCTTCCCACAGTCAAGGCCATCTGTCACAACACACACAGACTGATCAGAACCCCTCCTTCGTGCTCTCATCCATCCATAACTACAATGACACCCTCCTATTGACATTGGCTGAAACATTTTCACGCGGTGTTGCCCATGTCTATGTTACAGGGTAATTTTGCTGTAACAACATTTTTTTAGATGCACATGGTGCAGGAGTATGCAATTTGGAAAGTAATGTGCTATTTTAAATTTAATATATTTGTATTGCTACCATTTTTAGTCATGTTAGTGTACTGTGGCTATAATATGCATGAGTAGATCTAGGTATTCCTTGACTGTACTTAGTGGTGTCACAGATGTGGTGTTGGATGCCTGTGTAAGGTATAGCCTTGGTGCCTACATGCTGTCTGAAAAAGGCTTGGTTTTCACAGACGCGTACATATGTTTCCTTGACCCCCCCCCCTGCTTGAACAGATATCTATCCAAACATCATTGCTATGGGTTTTCCTGCAGAGAGACTCGAAGGCGTGTACAGAAACAATATAGATGATGTTGTACGGTGAGTTGTCACCTTGACTTCTGACATATGTGATTTGCGATGTGGATCATATAAATGGGTTAATAAAATGTTAAATGTCAGCAAAACATTTCATCCAGAAATGTTTATTTTTACTTGCTTTGCTTATGTCACTTGGTCTGACATATATTCTGACTGGTTGTGCTCTCTCCTGCAACAGGTTTCTTGACTCAAAACATAAAAACCATTACAAAATCTACAACCTGTAAGTGTTCCACAAATGTTCACATCTAAACTGCTTTTTGTTCACATAGTAACTTGTGCGATCTTGTGTTTGTGACGCTGACAGATCTGTTCTTCCTGTTTCAGCTGCGCAGAAAGACACTACGATGCTGCCAAATTTAACTGCAGAGGTAGGCCATCACGCACATGCTACAGACACATTCCCTCTGTCCCACAGCCTCACATTATGCATGACCTAAAAGCCTGACGAACACAAGGTCATTGAAGTCTCGCTCTGTTGTCCACTGTCTCCTTTCTGTCTTCATCTTTCCTTCTTTGTGTGGCTCTGCATCCCTTCACCCATAAGTTGCACAGTACCCCTTCGAAGACCACAACCCGCCACAGCTGGAGCTGATTAAGCCGTTTTGTGAAGACCTGGACCAGTGGCTCAGTGAGGATGACAATCACGTGGCGGCCATCCACTGTAAGGCTGGGAAGGGCCGCACTGGAGTGATGATCTGCGCCTATCTCCTCCACCGTGGCAAATTCCTGGAGGCCCAAGAAGCACTTGACTTCTACGGCGAAGTCAGGACAAGGGACAAGAAGGTGAGTCGCTCATCTAGGACCAAATGTCTCAACACAGTGCCTTTAAGCTACTTCACTTCTCTTAAGGCTATTTGTAGATTTTCCTTTCTGTGGAAAAACTGGTCTGTTGGCTTGTGTAGGGGTAGGGTCCCTAAGCATTTGTTGCTGCTGTTGCAGGGAGTAACGATCCCAAGCCAGCGTCGCTACGTCTACTACTACAGCTACCTACTGAAGAACCAGCTGGAGTACAAGCCGGTGGCGCTCCTCTTCCACAAAATGGTGTTCGAGACTCTCCCCATGTTCAGCGGAGGCACCTGCAGTGAGTCACACTCATGTTCAACTTTAACTCCAAACTAGGGCGTAGGCATGCACACCGCTGTTCAAATGGAACAAGAGCCTTGGATGTGTTGTGCACAGCAGTGCTCACCCACGCTACAGTTTAGCACTGTGGAACAGGTCATCTTCGGTGGTTCGGGTTGAGTCGTCCTCTGCTAAGGTTTTGGAATGTTACCAAATGTGACTGAATTTGCTGCAGTATTTTAGGACCTTTTGACTAACAATGGCTGCTGCTTATTGATTAGACTAGAGAAACTGTCAGTAACCAAAATATCCCTTTTTGCTGCTTTAAATGACATTAAACGTAAAATTTTAACTGCCTGGTGTTGAAAAATATGTAACTTGTTAGACCAGAGTCATATTGGAATTTTCACAATGTTATTAGGACCATAGTGCTCCCAAGCGCTTTGAGTACTTGGAGTAGTAGAAAAGCGCCATATAAATCTAATGATCGATCATTCATTCATAGTCTTTGACAGCTATTATTGAAGAAAAGCACAGACACGGCTGTGCATAATTTTAGTAACCTCACAAGCTAGACATACTTTTACAAGTCAAGCAAGGAGGTATTTGAGCTATCATTTCCCCTTATATTTACTTGAAGCTTAAGGAGCATGACTTTGTTGGAAAATAATATGAACATGGACACATATATAAAAAAGAAATCACCAATCTGACCTATAATTTGCTTGATTCTAAACGGGGGTCCTCCAATCACGACTAAATCAACCTCATCAATACTTAACTCTGGGTTGTCTGCATCCTATAGGATGCAACTTTTAAGATCCCCATGGGGAAATTGGGCATCGGTCATATGGTAAGAGCCTGGGTAACAATTCCAAGCAGATAATGCAGATTTTCACCTTTTACTCTGTGAAAGTATTTCATTGCATTTTGTGTACCAAACTGTTCCACAGTGGTTTCCTCAGAGTTGAATGGTGCTCCATCTTAGTCCATGAGAGGCAAAAAATGAAATAGTTTTCTGCTCAAATGTGTCTGACTCATGGAACGTTGTCCTCTTCATGTACCTGAATATATCGATGCCTGTTGTCTGTCAGAAATATGCCTCTTCCTTGATATTTCTGTGGCATTTTCTCTCTAACACCTGACTGTGCTAAACTGCCCTTACTGCATTTATCTGTCTCTTTCCTTCTAACTCTCCCTTAAAAAGGCCCTATTCTGAGTTTGACGTTGTCTTACTCTCTAGATGGACACAAAACACGTTTTTTTTTTTAGCTTCAGTTCTTAGCCCACCACAGCACTAAAAAAAGACCTACTTCGAAGATAAGCTAATTTGAAAACATAATCTGTTATGAATGGCCCACCATCAGACATTACTGTTTGTTAAACTCACCCAGGAAAAAAATCCTGTTTTGAGGTTGTCTGAGATTCTCTGAAATCTCAAGTTCACCTTTTTTCCCTCCCCCTTTGAATTTGTGTGTCATACAATACACCAGGTCCCTTGTTGAATAAATTGAGTTAAGATGTCCATCTCCACTTTAGAGAGCCATGTATGTTGTCTTTAAGCTGTGTGGGTGCAAATGGACATACTTGCTTTCTGTACATACATGTGTACAGCTCTGTGTTTGTGCCTGCTATGCTGTCAAGTTCCTGACAGGCCATCCAGGCTCTGTTTGTGATAATCTCCTTCTTTTTCTCCAAGGGGACAGTACCGTTAAAAACAGGAGCGAGCCGACCCCTCAGGGCTTCAGGAAAGGGAATTGGCATTGGGGTAAATGAGCCTTTCATCCATTTTTATTTCACTCATTCGTTTTCATTTGGCCCCAGAGATCCACTAGGCAGCACCAGCCTAAGGTAGACATGTTGCCATTGCAGGATAAGAACAGCTTACATATGACATATGAAGACCCCACCCCAGGAAGAGGTTCAAAATTCATGTAACGTGTTGCGTTGGTCTTGGACCAAGACTGTGACTGTCTATCAGAATAGGGTCCCATGTCTTTTGGTTCTGGGTCTCTTTGGGTGTTGTATTTGTGGTCTTACTTTCCCTTTCTCCTCCTTAATTTTAAGAGAATGTTGTTGTTTTTTCACTTTTTGTACCTGTTTATTAGGGGGGGTGCTTTTGTTCTGTCAAACTCATGAAAATAACACTGGTATCCTGTCTTGCTCTCTGGTTCACTCCCTGCTCCTCTGTCACTTTTTTCTGGTCTCTTTCTCTCCCTCACAATCTTCTTACAAAACTTGCACCATACAACGTTGACACTTTTGCAGATCCCCAGTTTGTGGTGTACCAGCTGAAAGTGAAGATTCACACGTCCAACCCCGCTCACACACGGCGCGAGGACAAGCACATGCTCTTCGAATTCCCCCAGCCGTTGCCAGTTTGTGGAGACATCAAAGTGGAGTTCTTCCATAAACAGAATAAGATGATGAAGAAGGTTGGTTGTTTGTGTGTGCGTGTGTGTGTGTGTGTGCTCTATTGCTCAGAAAAGACAGCCACGTGCAGAGGCTTTTAACAGATGCCAGTCATTTAGTTCCATTTGATTGATCCATGTCACAGATTTCTACCCCATGAAGGAGCTTATTTCTCCTCACTTGATTTCCATGGTGTCTACTAGACAAAGAACAATTCACTAGCTATTTTTTCACTACGTTGGTTACCCACTTTTCTGTTATTTTGGGGATTGATACCAGAAACTAATTTGGTCAGAAACTTTGCATGCTTAAATCCTCTAACCCCACATGTCACATCTCCACATTTCCCTGATCTGCCCTCCAGGATAAGATGTTTCACTTCTGGGTGAACACCTTCTTCATCCCTGGACCAGAGGAGAGTGGGGAGAGGGTGGAGAACGGGACGGTGGTGAACGACGTGGACAGCCTAGCCAGCCAGCAGGCCGGACCGGGCCAGGTCCAGCCCCAGAGCGCCGAGCGCAGGGACAGCGACAGGGAATACCTCATCCTGGCGCTCACTAAGAACGACTTGGACAAGGCCAACAAAGACAAAGCTAACCGCTACTTCTCGCCAAACTTCAAGGTGAGCATGGACATATGCAGACGAGATTTAGCTCGAATTTATGTAGACAAAAAGGATTGATACATTTGTTAGCCTATAATGAACAGAGTTTATTTTTTCACTTTGCTGTCAAATCCAATTAGAGATAATATTGTACTTGGTTTACTTTTCTACCCATAATTGTTTCCCCACATTACTTTCATCTGTTGAAATCAGATATTATAAGGCTGATGCCCATTCTCTCATAACTTATTTCAGGTGAAGTTGTATTTCACGAAAACAGTGGAGGAGCCTTCGAATTCTGAGGCAAGCACTTCAACATCCGTCACTCCGGACGTTAGCGACAATGAGCCAGACCATTATCGATATTCCGACACCACTGACTCTGATCCGGAAAATGAACCTTTTGACGAGGAGCAGCACACACAGATCACGAAAGTGTGAACTCTTTTTAACAGGAAGAGAAGAAAATATACCAGAAAAAAAGGAGAAAACTTGAATATGAACTCAAAAGAAGAACCTTTGTCCCTTCCCTCCCCCAGGCGGCAATAGAATATCATCATGTCAAATGCCAATTTTAGGGAAAAAAAGATGAATATCCTGACCAATATATTGTTTTTATTATTCTTTTTTCTTTGGCACGGCCGTGTACCATGTGCGAGGTATCGACACTGTTGCCCCGTGGGAAAAGGTGCTGTAGCTCTAAAAATGTGTTTATATATATATACATACGTATATGTATATACATATATACATGCATATATAAACAAACTTTTTTGTGTCAAAGACAATGGAAAGAGTACCACAATCAGGAGACGGGAGTTGAAGTGTGGGAGAAGTTAGAATGATGTAGTAGGACTATGCTGCTCCTTCTCCTGTCTAAACCAAGGCCAGTGCTGCAGTCACTTTGTTTCTCTCCCTCTCTTCTCCTCCTCCCCCTTCT
>CABFOS010024647.1:0-14268 GCA_900660315.1 Diretmoides pauciradiatus | reverse complement strand
GGGTGTAAAATATAATGTTTTATATAATATATTTGGTATAAAATTAGTATGCATATAGATACATATGGCACGTATAATTGATATAGATTGATGTATATGTAATAGATGTCTGTATGAATAGGTGTGTGTGTGTGTGTGTGTGTGTGTGTGTGTGTGGGCGGTTGGTCGCCACTGCAGCTGGACTGTTCCCCAGTGCCACATTGTCATGCCCCGGACTTGCAGACGACCACAGGCCTGCTGCACGGAGGCTCCTAACACTGTGTCTGTAGCACATCAATCAAATCCAATAAAGGAATCGTGGCAGACAGAGAAGGAGAGAAGGATTCAGGCATGGTGAAATAAGCATCAGAAAATGACAGATTGGCAAGAGAGAGACAGTAGACATGGAGGGAGCGAGAGAGCGAGAGAGGAAAAGAGAGATGGCGATGGGGAGAGAGAGCTTAGCTTGATGGCGTGGGTGGGTAGGTTGTTTGGGGACAATCCATTTTTTATGATTTCCTTTTTATTTCATTGATACACACCCTGGGGAGTTAAATGTCATCATGGCCCGTGCTATAGATGTCTGCTTGGTGGACGATTGATTGGTCTGGCATTTGATCCTCTGGCTCACAGTGACGGATGAAGTGACAGAGTCATGAGAGCGCCCATGCCCCCCGCCCATCCCTCTCATCCCCTCCTCTCTCTCCTCCTTCCATCATCCCTCTATCCGTCCTCTCGTATATATCCCTCACTGTCTTGTTTCCCCAGTAAGTGCCTCTTTAAAACCCTGGGAATGTGTGGTTTTGGGAGGTTTAATGAATTTGCCCAATGCTCTATTGTGTTAAAAGCCATATAAATGGCCGCCGGTCATTCTGTGGCTAATAACGTCATTCTATAAAGCATCCCATCAGCTGTCCCTGGTGGTAATTCCTGCTGGAATGTGATTTAGAGGCCGGTGGTCTCGTGACCCTGTGAAATAATGAAATAGTGAAGTAATGCAGCTAACAGTTTCATTTGCTAAGTAATCCAAGGGGTGCAGAAAAAGACACACTTTTACTCTTACCAAAGCTAATCAATTACATATTGAATTAACTGCTGGATACATGTGCTAAGCTCATTTAATGATGCACAAGATCCACATGTAATAAAACAGAGAGCGATAAATCAATCAATTTAGCTGCTGAATACACGCAACAGCCTTTTGACCATGCGTTGTACGTAATTGTATGTAGTTCTCACATTCCCTTGAATGGGTGATGAATGAATAAGCGACATGTGTTACCATGTGGCATGAATAACTGACTGCACTGTAAATGGATGAGGGGAATATGAGCAGTAATAGGGTACCTCTGAATTAATTTGTTCAGTGAACGTACTATGAATTACATCAAGTCATAAACCCAAACAGGAGCTCCAGGGAGATCTGCACAAGGTGGTGGAGGGAGATTTGAGCATAAGAGCGCGAGTTCTCAACAGTCTACACTGCCGCCATGTGGACAGAGAAGGGGTTGCCTAACTGTGGGGTGAGTAGATCATGGGGATTCAGTTCGAAGGGCAGAAGTTAAAATGGGGTCCACAAACCTTTTCGGATAGAAATTGTGGGCCTTGTTAAATAAACAGAATATGAATTGTAGCCTGATACATAGTAGAAGCTACCTGTTCCTTCTATATAGAGTAATGTGGAGACTACACATTCAAAAAACTATGAGCAGGAGGCTAACCAGTTTGTGTTCATAAACCTGTGAAACTTGACCACCACTTGAACATGAGCATTAATGAAACTCCATTTCCTCCTGGGAGACTCAATGTGAAAGAATGCAGAGGGGGAGAGAAGCCTGGAGTCTCTCTTATCACTGCCACCTCTTATAACCAAATTTATGAAGACGTGTCTTTGGCTTGCTATATGTAAACGTCAGTATTATAATCCTTAATAATCCCCACCAGGGGGTGATGGAGGATGTATGTGGCAGCTAGAAATGTAATTTGCCCAGTGAATAGGAGAAGTTTCCACCCAAGAGCAGGGTTGCAAGAATGTTTCTGTATCTATAGGCAGCCATGCATCAATCTGAAGAATGTACTTGAAGCCAAGGAAGGATTAGTGCTCATAAATTATGTCCCAGTGACCTGTGCAACATTAGACTAACACAAGGAGAGAAATGTAATTGCGTCACTCTTGTTTCAGCCTCTCTGACTTGCTTGTTTTGAAATTTGTTTTGGGGGTGGGCACTGTTCCAAAGTGTTCACAACTTTTAAAAAAAAACTGCTTTATGTGTAATCTGGAGCTGCCAAATTCTGGATTCTTAAAAATGTGTAAATTCAAACCTGGTTTACTTTACCACACCATGGCTACGCGTTTTTTATACTGTATGTATACTGATTTTACATAAAGTACAAGTAATGGGATTTTTATATTTAGATAGATAGATAGATAGATAGATAGATAGATAGATAGATAGATAGATAGATAGATAGATAGATAGATAGATAGATAGATAGATAGATAGATAGATAGATAGATAGATAGATAGATAGATAGATAGATGAGGCAAAGGCTAGATGATAAACTGTACCATTTATGGTGGAGTACATTCTTACATCTGGCCCTATTAACCTATGAGATCACCCTATGAGGATAATGACAAAAGAGACAGTGTTGATTAATTGCTCAGAGAGATCCAACCCCTTTCTCAAACATATACAGTACAACCCCTACTACCGCCTCCCTTTTTCTCCCAATGTCCCCCACCCTCCCCAACTGTCCTTACTGGTGTTTGGTATTGTTTTTGCATGTACTGTTAAATAGGAGTATGCTGTGATGTGATAATTGGTAAACAAGGTGAAAAATCGTTTTTCATTTCATTGTGATTTTAACTTTAAATGTAAAGGCTCTAGCTACTCTGGCTTCCTTTTAACAACTTGGGAGCCAGTAGCACAGCATAGCTGCAGTAAGATCCTCAGCCAGGTCAAGTATTTTTAATGAAGGCCCTTATCCTAATTTTTGTGTCTCTTATTTTTACATTCTTTGATAGGGCATTATTTAATGTATTTTATATAGGTGACTGTATTTGGTGAAATACTTGAATAGGTGAACACTTTCAACAGTAGATTTCGCTGTTACAGGTCGTGTACGATAGAAAGGGGAAACAAAAATATATAAGAGTATATCGGGACCGTAAATGAGAAATGGAGGCGGAACCTCAGCAGAGTGTGGACAGTTGTTTCAGAGGGACTCATTTAAGCGCTGCACCCGCCGGCAGCATGGCGGACGGTAGCAGTGAACTTGTCAAGTTCAGTGAATAACGGTCATTTTTAGCCAAATGATTCCTCATTCAGCCATTAACAAGACATGGATTGGTTGACACTTGTGTAAGTCATAAATTGAATATGTATTTGGAGATATACATCGTGTGTTTTAATCGTAATATTTAGTTTATTGTTTTGTTTACTTGCCTGTCTTTCCTTACACAAGGACCACACCTGACTCGGTCAATAGCAACATTAGCTAAAGATTGTTTTATAAAATGAGGAGATTTTTTTATGAGACTAGGCTATAAGTGTGTAATGGATTAAAAAGGTTTTTTTTAAAAAAACGTAATTTCTATTGAATCTTCTAGTGGGAATGTTGTTTAGGTGCTCGTGAAACTTACTTACCACATACATGGTCATAGTCATTTCAGCTGAAAGAAAGAGCATTGGAGCTAAGCAGCAACTCGGATTCATTCTGTAGATGAGGCAGCTGGCCAGTTAATTTTGCATGCAGCTTGTAAGCGATTACACTCTCTGCCTCTTCTTTTGTCAGGCTTGGGCAGGTCTGAAATCTGCTGCGTGGGGAAATGTTTTGTCTGAGGCTACGACTGTGGTTGCAGCCTGGCACTCAGGTTTGCACTGTGGTCTGGCATGGTGCCCATAAACTGGCCTCCATCCAGAAAGCCTCTCTCCTTCCTCAGAAGAAACTCCAAGGCCTGATTTACCCCTTCAGTAAGCTGGAGGCTTACCTGGACAGGTCTGGTATTTTAGCTTTATTGTATCTGCTAAATGTAGCATTTTCCCCCTATTGCTATGCAGCACACAGCATCCAGTAAGGGTATTTGAATTGAATGGAACCTTTTTCGCAGGTCTGTGGACAGGACACAATTCCAGCTCTTTAATCCCGGGTTGGAGGATATAGTCAAAGCAGAGAAGCTCTTCTACGCATCCCCATCTCATAAGATTGATTATTACACCTCCGCAGAGAGGATGGACCATGCACCTGTATTGAAACCGCCAGAGGTCAGTGGGGGAAAGGGGCAGGGGAGTTTTACAGTTCAACACTGGTGTGTGAAGGTGTTTTAAAATAAAGCCTATGTCAGACTACAAGACTTAAAATCTTGCTATCCCATCATGTCACCTACATGAAGGCGAGGGATCACACACTACCCAATCACACTATTTTTTTTTTTTTTTCATTCAAAAACCTCATCCAGAACAGCCCACTATAAATGCAATTACAGTGTTATACCATATTTGACATGAGATTTATTCCGTCACGTTACATGACCTTGACTGGACTGCACCGAGCAAATCGAGCATGTTTGGAAAAGGTTTTTTTCTGGCCCCAACTCCAGTCTGGAGCCGATTTACACTGTGGGATAATCTGTCATGTGCGATGGTCCAGTCAACCTTAAAACGGGCACTAATATCACCTATTGTGACTGAACCTTAAGAGACAGAGACTGACTGTATGTGTGTGTTAGAGAGAGTGTGTGTGAAACAAAGAGTTCAACATGTAAATCGATAGAAGTCATTCACACATTGCCTTCCCGGGACACTGTAATGTAGAGGTTCAGTCTATGAAAAATTCAGAATAATGTCTCTTTATCCTCCCACAGCCTCATGCATAATTAAGTATGAGTTGACACTTCATAATAAATGAACAGATTTATAACCTTAGAGACAATATCGTTCGCCAGCAGGCTCAAAATGGAACGTTGTGTTGATAGGACAACGGGGGCTCTTTGGCATGCCGTGTTAGTTACTGCTCACCCTCTCTGCTCTGACAGATGATGATATATTTGTAGCTTACTGGCAGCAAATGCCCCCATCCATCTGTGAAAGATGGATGAGTCCAATTCACGTCCCTTGGGACTTGGCGGTCATCAGTACAGCAGCAGCAAAGCTAGCAGCCAGTAATCATAGCAACCCATTACAGTCATAACATCGGTACTACAGGACGGCGTCCGTTGTAGCCTTCACATGAAAATGATTACAGCAGTGGAATGACTATCTTCCATTCTTAAGATGTGCTTTTGAACGAATAAAACCTTCTTGGACCTTGAGGAAATTTGTGTGGCACAAACTAAGGATATACATCAGGCAGTAAGTTGTCACCCTGACATTTACCCATAAATACAAAAACATCAATCACAATACTGTACAAGACTGCAGAATATAGGAACTTCTGACCCGAGTCTGTGGATGATTTCCATATCTGTCTATTCCCAGGTGTGTTTCATCGGCAGAAGCAATGTGGGCAAGTCGTCTCTCATCAAAGCTCTGTTTTCCCTGACTCCTGAGCTAGACGTCCGAGTCTCCAAAACTCCAGTGAGTAGTCTGGAGTAATCTTAACCCTGGTGTCAATCTCAAGGTTGTCCATTTTACAATAATAAAAAAGGTTGTTCAATAGTCCTAAATATTTTCAAAAATATCAAACATTTTGATTAAATGAAACAAAATAAAATGAAACTTTTCCAATATAGTGCATTTTCATTCGAGTCATATTTTGGTCAGTGGGTGTAAGTTTGTCTTGTCAGGTGTAGAACAGGTCTGTCCAATCATTTTAGGTTAATATATTAATGTTCATGCCAAATGAAACCCAGGATAATAATACTAAACATTCATGCATACTTCATCATACTCAATCCAATCAAAATGTCACATTAGAATCAATTCTGGTTCCCATAGATAGACAATCAGTGTGGTATTGATCAATTATACAATAAATATGTAATTAAACAAACCAATGGCCCAATCATGTGCATCATATTGGAGATGGATGACACTGACTGGTTAAAGTCGTCTCCATATATCAGCAAACCAAAATATTGGTCTAATACTAATTTTAATTTTAGGTTATTTGAATTTGCCCGGGGCCATATGATGTCTTTTTCACTCTGTGTGTCCTTGCAGTTTGTACCACTCTTCCCATTTCCCCCCTTCAGGGCCACACAAAGAAGATGAACTTCTTCACAGTGGGCAGGGCCTTCACCGTTGTGGATATGCCAGGCTATGGACACAGAGCACCCACAGACTTTGTGGAAATGGTAGAGCCGTACCTGGACACAAGGAAAAAGTGAGTTTATCATGTCTGGTTGTGTGTATGGGTTGTTTTGCTTTTTCGCAACAGGTTGAGTTGGCCTGAGGCGGTTACTGCAATTAAAGATAGTTCTAAAACAGTTTGAAAGGCCCTAATTCCTGCACCATGTGGGGGGAAAATAGTAAACATATGCAAATATACTTGCTCTACATTTTCAGCAAACATGAAGAGCATTCCATTTTACTGGTCTGCTTTTGCATTCACAATTTTAAGCAATGGAAGCGCTTGAAAACTCAAATCAATGCAGTACCCTGCTGCTTTTCTTCCTGTTGGTATGTTTCCTCATGCTTCCTTATTGATTGTTTCAGTCTGGTGAGGACATTCCTATTGGTGGACGGCAGCATTGGTCTGCAGAAGGCTGACCTGATTGCCTTGGAGATGTGTGAGGAGATCAAACGTCCTTATGTGGTAGGAGACAGTCCCACGCCTTCCTTCTACTGTTCTCATGAATAATAACACAATTGGCCACAGAGTATATTGAAGATTTGAATTGAATGTTATTTTTTGTGCCCAGAGATAGTTGTGTTGTACCCTTGCCCGGCAGCTGGATTCGTGAGATCACAATAACGAGAATCCATCTTGGCAGCTTTCAAGGTCTGCGCTTGTGGCCGAACCACAGCAGTTCGGACCAATCAGCGTCTTAAGAGGAACTACTGGCAGCTACGACGGGCGTGGTTTAGGTGTGATGACAGCGAGAAACGACTGTTCGTTCAAAAACAACAATGGCGGCTCCTGAAGACGTTAATGTAGATGCTGCTATAGAATCAGTTTGATCTGAACTGGAGAGTATTTCTTCATTGAAAGAAGAGCAAAGAACGACACTGACTGCTCGCTAGCTTTCAGACTGCGGCTTGTTGTTGTATTTCCTCTTCGGCATTCCCCTTACTACGTCATATGGTTGGTTGATCTTATTGGTTGAAGTTAGCCCGTGATAGACGGTGATAGACAGATGGTTCATCCAATCACCTGCCAAGTATTTTTTGAAAGTGGCTGCCCTTTTCCAAACAGTTTCCAATGACGACTTCTGTATAACAAACCATCTGTTGCGTCAGGTTAGTGGTGTTCCCCCGCTGGTCCAAGATCGAATCCTGACAAGCTTTCTCTGCTGTGTCTCTCCCACTGCTTTCCCACTGTTGAAATAAAGAATATATAGTATATATTCAGTATGTGTACATGTATTATCTTGCAACAGTGCTGTCACTAATCTACTGACCAGTCACTGCATAATGGTATCACCATTTGATTTGTATATTTTCTTCCATCTATTCTTGACCTAAAGGCGTCTTCTGCCCACTTGCTCCTGAAGGCCTCCTTGTCTTTTCATGAATTATAACATCAAAGTCTATTTTCTTTCGGCTTTGCGCTTGACTATTTTTCTTTTCCCCCCTTCTCCTTACAAATCATCATCATTATGTCCACAGCGAATTAATACTGAACACTCCCACTCAGCTATTTAAAAACTGCAGATCCTCTAAAACGCCGTTGCTGTGACGTTATAATGAAGCACCCTCACTCTAAGGGCCCCCTGCAGTCAATTATTCATGTTCTTAGGTTATTAAACACTTTCACCATAGCTAAGACTGACAACACAGCTTGTAACCAAGATTGACTCTGTGCTAAAAGGAAAAGAAAGCATGCAGCTCAAATGATTTCAGAATTTAAATGGAAATAATATGTTGTTGTGCTGAACAAATATGAATGAATGCACAATAAAAGACCCAATAATTCTTTTTTTTTACCCCATTTTCCCCCAATTGTACATTTCCAATTACCCCCTGCCTAAGCGGTCCCGGTCGCCGATCCGCCCCCCACTGTCGGCCTGGGGAGGGTGTAGACTAGCACATGCCTCCTCCGACACATGTGAAGTCGCCAGCCGCTTCTTGTACACCAGCTGTAAGGACGCCCAGCCAAGCCGGTAGCAACCCCAAGGATCGAACCTGTGACCTCAGGGTTGGTAGGCAGCGTCCGTTACCACTACACTACCTGGGCGGTGAACCTAGATGTATTTTAACAATTTTGGATGAAATGCGTCACTGCCAGGCACAGGGGATGGGTCCGAGCAGATAAAATTGTCAGCTGCAATATATATAAGGCTACCCTGAAGTACCGCAATAGTACCAGCTCTATGTGTATGTTAATAATCTGAATACTAGAGTAGTACTAGTTAGGCCTATGAGTACGACAGCTCATTCCGCTGAGTCAGTCACTATTAATAGATAAACCAAATAAGCTATTTTCAATAAACCGATTGTAGCCCAGGCGTAACAATGTAATGATGTAATGACACTCCTCTACTACATTATTTCTTTCTAAAATATCTTTTTATTTTGGACAGAATATATTCATGTAATGGAGGTCCTTTGAATTTGAAAAGTCATCGGATAATGCTGTGTACATCTTATTGTAAAAGCCAAGGCAATTTAGTAGTTACGTTTTACTGTTTCTATGATTGACACTGTAGTGAGCCAATCAGTTAACTCCATGAGTCCGGAGTTGACCAATCAGCTGTAGCAGCAAGTTTCGCGCTCGTTTCATCCTTGAACTATTGAGTTAGGAGGTCGTGTTTATGCACGTCGTGAGAGGGAGAAACAATATTTTTTATGTCAAACTAATTGTAATTGATATTGCCCAATAAATCCTTATGCATACTTTGTTGTAGCATAGAACATAGGAGAGCTGTGCCTGAATTGACTGCTGTCGCGGAGCTAAATGCAGTGAATTCCAACAGTGGTGAGTGGTTTATAGCCTGCTAGGCTAACTGAAGCTCGCTAGCCATCATGCTATCTGGCGCTAATGTAAACACCCATGTTAGAATGCTAATGATGCAAAGCTAGCGGCTGCCTTCTGCAAATGCTAATGTGGTCATTAGCCACAACAAAGCTGGCGTGATTACTGTGTATTGCCTTTATAGACATGATCAATTATGTATCTGGAGATATCTTTCCACAAGTTCTTTGTATGGGGACAATACCAAAAGAAATGAAGCACATTCTGTTTGATTTTTTACAAATTGAACAGTTTATATAAACATCAGGTTTAAACTTACTCAGACAGCAATTAGTTGGATAGTACTTATGAATTATATGGAAAAACACTTCTTTAACTTTATTTGTCAGCAGAAATGTATAAGGGAGTGACCAAACCTCAGACCAATATCAGCAACTAAATTATTCCAGTAAGAATAAACATAGGGCATTGAAACAACATCTCTTTGGAATAAGGAGTGAATTGCTCTATTATTTCGAGGGAGCAGTGAAAAACAAATTTTCCCAATGGGAGATACAACAACATTTATAGAAGCAGCCTGCACAGGAGGTGAAACTCCTTTCAACAACATTAAGACGCCTGACGGAATAGCATCAAAAACCATTGCATATTCTCTAGGAGTGACAGGAACCTTAAAAGTAGAAAGGAATTCTTCATATGTGAGAAGAAAGCCATATGGAGTCAATAATTGGGAAAGTAAGTAAAATGTTATCAAACCAACGCTGGAGAAATAAAGACTTATTCTTAAAAAGAATATCTTTTCTCTTATTTGAAAATATTTTGTTTGGTTTCTCCAGTAATGACAGAAACTGTCAGGACCAATTCTTTCTTATTTATCTGATTTTTCCTTGCTAAATTTCACATTCACAAATGTAAATTCACAAAAAGTACACCTCTATTTATTGTATTTGAAAAGGAAACTCCAATATTTTAAGTCCATAGAATTTTCTACAAACAAAAAAGCTGACAAATCTTTATGTCCTTTCTACTTATAATTTTATTTTTGTTTACTTTACTGTATGTTTTTTGACATTGTATGTTTGTGTATGTTTGTGTACAGTATATACTCAACCTCATTGTATACATTGAATACTTGAATTACTGCATATTGCCTATGCAAACGTTAATTATTTAGCAGTTGGTTAAGTGAGACTGTTGCTGGCTAGATGTTTTGTCTAATGTATGAAGTGTTTAAACTTAACTGTGGTTGTAATGGTTATGGAAGCTAATTGTTGGTGTATTTCCCCATTGTGCCAGTTAGGCCTATGGTACAAAGTGGGATGGTTAAGCACATGACTGTCTTAATGCCTCTTGATTGTAGCTGAATTTCTGAGGAGATTTAATGTAACTTGATGATTGTTTATTTACACGTTATGCAGTTAAATGCTATTTTATTTTTTTGTAGTAGCCTGTAGCAATTGATTTGATTACATAATAGTAACTGAGAGAAATTATGTGACCTTTTTTATAGGTCAGATTTTGGTAGGGTTGGAGATCGTCAGACGCCAGACGCCCACTCCACAGAGGGCTACGGATTCACAGAACCCAGGGATTCTGGATTCTAGAGATTCCCAGTCCAGTTGGCTGGGTGGCAAGCCAGGTCGTGATTGTGACTTTGATACTTTCTGATGGATTACAACGGATCCCCTCCCTCGCTCATCATGTGGTAGGACAGACACTGACACAAATAGATAGGGCTGCCAATAACTATTTTTCTATTGATTAATCTATCGACTATTTTACTGATTATTCTAAACGATCCATTTTCCTCTCAAAAAATCAAATTGACCATTTCATTTTGACATCAGCAAACTATATAATTGTATAATGCAGCACAAAACAAAATGTAAACAAAGGTTTACATATTAAAGTGCAAAACTGTAGATTTTAATAAGACAGTAACATTCCCTATGTTCCTTTAACTTACGCCTTCAATTATATTGATCACAATTATTCAAACGTTATCGATTGTATTTATGGTATTCCCTACACAGAGAAATGTGCTTAAAATAATGGCAGAAATAAAATAATTAGATAAGGTACGTGTCCCAACAAGTCCAACGCGCACAAGCACACACACTGGCACCGTCAATGTAGAATAAGCCCAGATTCTATCCTAAACATTTTCTCAAACACTTAATGGAAATTCTAAGGTAGCAGGCCTGTGACTTTATTCAGATTCAGATTCCTTTATTTGGTGTTGCACAACACATAGACAACACTGACTGTGGTTTTGCCTGTTTTGGCGGTCCATCATCCAGAATAGTGCCTGTGTGTTTTCCCTTCAGGTGCTCATAGATAGCGGTAGTGCTGCCGTGGTTTGCCAATTAAAGAAACTTTGCAGTGTACAAACCACCTTTTAGTTTTGTGTTTGTGATCATTTGAAGTACTCCAATACTTTTGAAGCCTTTGGTCTTTGTAAAGTTGTACACGGAACCTCTTTCGCAACCGAGTTGGACTCTGCTGCAGCCGCCATGATTTTTAAAAACTGCAGCGTTGACTCGAGCGCCGACCAATTACTTTGTTTGAACAATCATTTTCTATGTTATGCCATGTAAAATAAACAGAATTTGAAGTATTTAGAGAAGGAAAAAGACTCCCGCCATCCCTGCAAGAAAGCAGTCGCGTTGCTACTGCAGTCAAACAGTATCTCCAGCTCAGTTCTTGCTGGGGGGTGTAGTCCAATCAGATTGCCGCTCATTTGTAAACAGCCTCTCAGAGCCAATCGAAGACTCTGCATTGTTATTGGGTTAAAGAAATATGATATATCTCCCATGATCGACTACTCGACTACTTTTTGGGAATAGGTGATGACTACTAAAATGCAGGGTCAGAGGCCCCATGTCGAAATCCGAAATCCGGCAGCCCCCCATCAGAGCCTTTATGGATGACTTGACGGTTACCACTACATCGGTGCCAGGTTGCAGGTGGATCCTTCAGGGCCTGGTAAAGCTCATCTGTTGGGCCAGAATGAGCTTTAAACCAACAAAATCCAGGTCCATGGTCTTGAAGAGAGGAAAGGTGGCGGACAAGTTTCGATTCTTTGTGGATGGCGCAATGATACCATCCATCGCTGAGAAACCAGTCACTAGCCTAGACAAGGTTTTTGACTGTAGCCTCAGAGACACAGCGTCAGTCCAAACAACCATCAAGAAGCTTGAGGCTTGGTTGTCCACAGTAGACAAGTCTGGCCTGCCCGGCAGGTTCAAAGCGTGGTTATACCAGCATGGCATTCTGCCCCGCATCCTCTGGCCTCTGTTAGTGTACGAGGTGACAATGTCTACAGTAGAAACCCTGGAGAGGAAAGATCAGCAGTTATCTCTGAAGATGGCTGGGTCTTCCACGCAGTCTCACCAGTGCAGCGCTGTACAGCAGAAGCAACAAGCTTCAGCTTCCCATCAGCAGCCTGGAGGAGGAGTTCAGGGTTTCTCGTACAAGAGAGGCCCTAGCCTATCGATACTCCAGTGACTCTAGAGTGGCATCAGCAGGCATCATGGTGCGGACAGGCAGGAAGTGGAGAGCTCAAGACGGGCTAGAGCTGGCAGAGTCTCGGCTGAGTCACAGAGCCTTGTTGGGAACGGTGGCAGTCGGGCGAGCAGGGTTGGGAGCCATTCCACAGCTGCGGTACGACGGGGCCCATGGCAAGGACAGACGGTATCTGGTTCTGGAAGAGGTGCGAGCAGGTGTTGAGGAGGGGAGGACCAGCAGGATCGTGAGCATGCGGCAGCAGGGGGCGTGGACAAGGTGGGAAGGAGCGCTGCAGAGGAAGCTGACCTGGAATGAAATCTGGAAGGCAGAGCCACAGCGTATTAAGTTCATGATCCAAGCTGTCTATGACGTGCTACCCAGCCCAGCTAACCTGCATGTCTGGGGCAAGAGTAACCTGCCAACATGTCCTCTCTGTCCAGGAAGGGGGACACTGGAGCACATTCTGAGCAGCTGCCCAGCACGCCTTAGAGAGGGCTGCTACCGCTGGCAACACAACCAGGTCCTGAAGTCAGTGGCTGAGGTCATCTCCAGTGCAGTGGCCAACAACAAACACATCCGCAACCAGAGGATGATTTCCTTTTTAAGCGCTGGAGAGAAGCCACGAGCACAAGCAACACCACCAGCCAGCCTGCTCTCATCGGCATCAGACTGGGAACTGAGGGTTGACTTGGGCAGGCAGCTCAAGTTCCCAGACTATGTAGCACCAACCTCCTTAAGACCAGATGTGGTGCTGACATCAGCTTCTTCTAAGCAAGTCCTCTTACTGGAACTGACAGTCCCTTGGGAGGACTGTATGGAAGAGGCCAATGAGCACAAGCGGCTCAAGTATCAAGAGCTCACAGAGGAGTGCCGGAGGAGGGGCTGGAAAGCTTGCTGTGGGCCTATAGAGGTGGGATGTAGAGGCTTCGCTGCGCACTCCCTGTGCAAGATCTTCAACCTTCTCAGCATCACAGGAGCTGCTAAGAGGAGAGCCATCAAGTCCACCACAGGGGCAGCGGAGAGAGCCTCTAGGTGGATTTGGTTAAAAAGGTCTGAAAAGTGGGCTAACGCTGCTGGGACACAAGTCGGGGTCTGATCAGCACCGGCTGGGTCGCCTGAGGGAGGGTGTCTGATGTTATGAGACCCGAAACACCCGAGGATCTCAGGAAACAAACATCACTGATGATGTGTCCCGGAGCATCCACAGATGTATCTATACACCAAACTCCCTTTCTCTTGCTCTCTATCCCCACTTTCTTTTCTTTTCTCCCTATTCCTCTGTTTAATTATCTGCTTAGCAGGATCCCTAGCAGCCGGGACTTAAATTACAGTTTCTTCTACTTTTTCTTTCTTCTTTGTCTCTTTTCTCTTTCCTACTTCTCCTATTATCTGTAAGGTCAATTAATTATAATGGGAAATAAATGATTCTGTGGCATCTCTTTTTCTTTTAAAACCTTATTAATAATACAATCAGTCTGTCCCATCACAAAATCTGCAGACTGAACTCTGTCTTGTTGTTATGACTTTGTTCAGCTTTTGTCGGGGCGGCAATAGCTCAGTTGGTAGAGCAGTCGCCTGGGAATCGGAGGGTTCCCGGTTCGAGGCTCCTCCAGGTAGTGTGTCGAAGTGTCCTTGAGCAAGACACTGAACCCCTCACTGCTCCCGACGAGCAGTGAGGGGTTCAGTGTCTTGAGATCGGAAGA
>CABFOS010024646.1:7155-22066 GCA_900660315.1 Diretmoides pauciradiatus | reverse complement strand
CACACACACACACACACACACACACACACACACACACACACACACACACACACACACCATGGATATTCTTCAGCCTGACACTGTGGAGAGGAGGGATGTGGGGCAGCAGAGGACAGAAAGAGTAAAAGACAAAGGAAGAAAGAGAGTCGTGGTGGCAGCAGACTGGGAGCTCTGGGATCTTCAAACAAACCCATGCTCGGGCACCATGGGGACGAGGCCGATGGGATGAAGCATTCTGGGGGCTGACCCTCATGCTGCCACCTCCACCCCTGTCCCTCACTGCCTGTTAGCCGGGTCACCTAGTGCAACAATGCAGCCTTTGCCGCAGCGTTGCCGCCTGGTGTCTCACTATGCAAACGGAGAACGGCCCTTGCCAAGAACCTAGCTGCTCCCACATTCCACAGCTCGGCGGCAGCCAGCGAACCCACCTCCTGTGGCAGCCCCCTTTTCCCTCTCACCAGGATAGCCCATTGAGAGAAAGGAGAGAAGTGGGGTCTCTTTGTAAAAGACCAAACAACAGTTAAACAAACGGAGGGGTAATGGCGAGGGAGGGTTCCGTGTTCACAAAGCCCTCTCAGCGAACAACTCAACTCTACCAAAGTGTGGAGCCAAGAGCGAGGCTGCTGACTTACGGCCTTAATCGCAGCCCGCAGTGTAATGGTCTTTTGAGGATTCCTGAAAGCACCCGCAGAAAGCATGAGGGGGAATGGCCGGGAGATGTAGCAGGAGAGAGGCCTTTCTAAAGCCCGGGGAACCATGTTAGCAGGCGTGACGGACAGAGCCGGTCCACCCACCATTCACCGGCGAGCTGCTCTATACCACGAGGGCTTGTCGCCATCAGTGTCAATGTTTCTGCCTCATTAAGCGCCACTCATTCTGGTGAGGAAGGCAAAGCCAGCAATAGTAATGATATCCTTCAATGGCTGATGACACATATTGCTGGCAGCATGCCTCTTCCTGGCCCACACATACACTGTAGATCATCGTCTTTCACTCTTTAAAGTGACTGTATAGAGGTAGACTATAAATTAAACTAGGAAAGTAATGAACGTATGTTCCATGAAACAAAACAGGGAAGAAAACAGGAACATGACCAAAAAGTAACATGCTAATGATGTGCACACACACAGATTCCTATCTAAATCACATTTAAGATTATTGTTATGTTATGTTACCAAACCTAAACCGCTTTTGTGTTTTATTTGCTTATCATGATGACTTTCACATATTTGGTTGTCTCCGATGGCGAATGAGTGAGGATTATTAACTTTGTATTGCTAAACGGAGTTAAAAGAGCTAGTACTCCACAGGATGGCCTCTGTAAATCTAATTACATAGAAGTGAAACAGTATTCCCTCTATTAATTTCGATGTCTCATAATCGACCAGCGATATCACAGCTGTTAGTGGTTAAGCTGAACAGAAGCAGCAGCATCCTTAATCGGAAAGCTGCAGTCATTAATTGTTAATATGCAGAGAAATAAGTGTGCTACGGTCTACGTCATTATGGACATAGACCAGGTATTGAACATGCTGAGGTCCCTCGTACTAGAAGTCCTTCCAAGATGACAGAAGACAGGGCTTACCACAGGAGGCCGACTTGGTCTCCACCAGCTTCACCCTCCGTGTCTCATTGCGGATCCTGTCGTCCGTCTTGTCTACCAAGTGCGCCAAGTCATCGATGATTTCTGAGAAGAGAGAAATAAGAGGGGCGAAAACGTCAACGAAGAAAGTTGCTAATTTATTATGCTATTATTACCACTCGTTTCATAAAGATTGCACAAAGCAAGTCATTTTTTCTTTCCTTTTATTACAAGGACCTCCCAACGTGCTCTGGCTAATAAAAAAATTACCCATAATGGAAAAACGAAGGGTTCTGCAGGAAATGACATCAGAGCAGTCAACAACCTCAAAAGGCCGGGGCTGCCAGACAACAGACATGAGCGGCGGTGATGGAGGGAGTAGTGGGGTGTGTGAAAGCACTCCTCTCCCTTTCAAATGGTTTCACTACTTCCTGAATCCATTCTGGATTTAATCAGGACCTTATTGTTCGTGTGCTTTAATGGCGGCCAAGATGTAAACCCAGGCACTGGGGACGGGAGTATTCCAGAGAGAGAGAGTGTGTGTGTGTGGGTGTGTGTGTGTGTTTGGCGTTGATGCTGGGGTCCTTCAGTAGGAGTTCCTGACTTGAAGGTCGTCCAGATGGAAGCCTGTGTAATTTGTTCAAGCTAGCCACTGTGTCGACATGGCAGCTCCAGAGATCTGGCTCAACAACAGAAAAGATAACCGCTGAAATATGTCCAAATCCTGGAGTTGTTAAGGCTCGGCGTCAAAACGGAGCAGTTCATATTAGTTAGAGCTGAGTTAGAACTCATTACTGAATGACAGTCCGACCAGTTATTGATTCATGAATTGGCTGAAATTACTGATAACCTTAAAAACAAATGAAACAACGCAGTGCAAAACAGTCTTTTGAAAAAACGAGTCTAAACGGTTCCAAGTTCTCATCTTGTTAGGGCAATTCAACAGCCTCCCTCATCCCCAACTCCAAAACAGCTATGAATAAATACATGACAAAATATATGAGCGAAAAACAGTCAAAACAACATGGCTCATTACCCTCGTTATAAATCAAGGGATTTATTATGAAACAGAAACCAAATTGGCCGTTTAGTCTTCAGTGCGTGTGTCTGCACATCTAGCGCTGTGGCTTGGGTTTTATTTTTTTCCCCCACGTTCCAACCTTGATGATAGGTCCTGTCCAGCAACCTTCACAAATTAAAAAAAGCTGGCGGCTGAACAATAAAGAAGACTGAAAAAAAGAGTCAAACAGAAACCAAGGCCGGGAGGAAGAGAGGGGGAACTCTTCACGGGCTCCGTATCAACCGGTGATAAATGGGCGTTTCACAGGAATAGGAAGCGAGCCTCTCTTCCACGGACCACGGTCGCATGCCAAGTCAAACACGCTTTCCTGTCCGGGGAGGGAATCTTTTATTGCTGCTGCCGCAAGGTACGGACTCTGCAGGCACGTTCCAGCATCATTTAAATATGATTTCAGCTTTTTTTTTGTGATGCAACAGCAGTGTCGAACTCCTATGCGTGACCGCTCCGGGTCACCTGCAGCATTTGTCTTCCTGAACCCAACTGTCTCTACCTCTAGTTCTCGTTACCTCTTAAATTGGTGAGAAAACAGGTTCCCCCCGACGAGAGCCGTCACCGGTTGACAAGAGAGCCTGCTTTTGGCTGACGTTGGGAGAAGTAAGTTGCGCGGATAATTTGAGGGAGGGAAGGAAGGCATGTCAGTTCGGAGGGCCAGAGTGTGAAGGGGCGAGGACGGGGGAGATGGGAGACGTGAGAGCGCCGTATGCACAGTGTCCCCCGGGACTCCCACATCATCATCTAACCATCAGGCAACAATTTAGAAGGAAGGAACTCTTCCTTTACTGGCAGGGAAGGGGTGGAGACATTTGTGCCGCGTGCCACTCTAACTAGTCATAAAGGATGTTTTTGGTCCGCCGGTGCCAAGTTTCTTGATTCAGTTTTGGCCCTGCAATAACACCTAATTTCATTGATGAATCCCTAACCAAGCAAAGATGTAACAGCGGCTAGGACATAACCTTACACAACAGAGAGCACTGAGACCCTGAACTAACTTCCAACAATGGTAGACATACAAGGAGCTGGCTTTTCACACACAAAAACGAGAGTGCGCGGCTCCCCAATTCACCCTTGTTAACAAGTCACGGTTCTAACATCATAATTCTCAATTTCCTATTGTAACCCTTGCTGCCACGTATGACAGCTGCTGGACCTAACCCGGACTCGGCCTAACAGCCACACCACAATGCAGCGTCTGTTTCAGGCAAAGATTGTTTATTTAAAATGCTATTATTCTGGATAAACCGCCAAAGCTGCAGCGTGGGAGAGAGCAAAGCACGCACACACACACACACACACACACACACACAAAAACACAAACACACAGATCTCGTTTGTCCTATTTCCCAGTGGCCTCATGCTGCATTGTAAGTAGCAGTGAAGAAGACGGCTTATTTCATGCTCATGCTCAACCGGAACTAGGACCTTTCAATGAGAACGTCTTTATTATTCACGGAGCATGTGCATTAGTTGTATTATTCAGTACGGAGAGAGTAGCATGTGCCTCCTATGGAAAGAATGCAAAAACAAATGATATCAACAATCTGAAAATGAAAGTGCGTAAAACCTGCCCTTTCTCTGTTAAAGGCGTGAGGGCCCTGGAGCACAGACACCAATAGGAGACAGATGTTGCTCCCATCTGACGTCACCTCCTCCCTCACGCCGATTCACTGCGTCATCGCAACGCCGCTCCGTCTCCGGTCCAATACGTTGCAGCTTTTGGGTAAACAGCCTGATTAGCATTCGTCCGCGGCCACCCTGCTTGTCTGAGGGCAAACTTGTTAACAGGTCTGTTTCCGTCCATGCTGTCAGCGTCATCTCTTCTCACTGGGAGTCGTCGCTGGCTAAAGAAATAAAGGCTCTTCTTTGAAAAATCACCCCAAATGCGCGTGTGTTTGTAGTTTTCCCACGTCTTTTCTGGGTATTTAGAGGATACCCACCACCGTACATACACAAACAACCTTCAACAGCATAACCCTGTGCTTCACTATACCACAAAACAACTGGTTCAGGTTAAGACATTACAAACTCATCACAAACTATTTAGGTGACAATTGTCATCTGTGGTACACTGGGGAGATTCTAGGCTCGAGTCGTAACCACAGCAGTACTGCATTTCATTTCCGTTCCTTCCCTTCCTTCCTTCGTTCCAAGTCCCGTCAAGTCATCTGTGCCAATTGTCACACTAGATGAACTCCCTCGCAGCAAAGGACTCTCTTCCATCAGCTCCGATCCCCCATTAGACCTCCGATGATGATGATAACCCGCCTCATAGAGCAATTAGTGAATTGGCTGATTCGACTTCAGGCACAACAGAACGAGCCAGGCCCAAGGTCATTACAGAACTGTAAGCTGTGTTACATTTTCCAGACCTACAAGAGGCAAATGGAGGACAAGGACAATGGGAAAATTTATCAGGCCAACACATGGACAACAAGCAGGCCTGGATGACACTTAGCAAGCATGTTGCTCATTGGGTTTCAATTACCGCATTCATTGAACACAGAGAGAGAGAGCTAGAGAGAATGAGAGAGAAAACGAGAGTGATAGAGAGACAGAGATGGAGAAAGAAGAGAGAGAACAATATGTGTGTTCTGCTGATTGTGGCTGATCCGTAAATATGGGATCCTGGAAGAAATTTCCTCCGGTCTCATCCTCCAAGATGCGGTGCTGCCACTGACTAGAAGCACAAGGCGCTGACGACTGCAACACACACTCTTTTCTCCCCCTTTCCGCTGCAGGTTAAGCATCACACCTTGATGCAACGCTGAACTCGAGTGGGACAGCTAATACGGATCTCTGACACTGGAGTATGGTGAAACGACCATTTTTATTCCTGCAGATCTACTGTATATCCAGTCCCGACTTCAAGTTGCTGACTCATCTTCACAGAGGGTATAGCAAGAGCAGTGGTGGTTTTGGGGGCGCGTGTGTGTGTGCGTGTGGTGAAGGCACCACCATAAACAGTGACACCCCATTGCGGCTCCAGGATGTGCTGTATTAACTCTGTGTGTTATTGTAGGACTCCTTCCCAGAGCCGGCACAGCACACACACACACACACACACACACAGAATGCTTGTTTTCTTGCCGATTCAAACACAATCTGACTCCGTTGGGCTAATTCTGTTGCGCTTATTCGGGAGATGATTTCTCCTGAGGATAAGAAAAGAGTGAGAGAGACAGAAAGAGAGAGAGAACCACTCCTGCATCCCCTGTTGTAGTGCAGAGGGGGGGGCAGACCACAACTGTTACCAATTGGCCCTGGTGTGACTGACTGACTGTGTATACAGGGGAGAACTGGGTTGCCAACCAAAACACACACAACTCTGGACGTAACTGGAACTTCACTTGGCACACACCAAGGCACTCGGCATGATGATACAACTCAGGGCAATTATGGTATTTACAAGAAGTTGCGCAGTCTTGGAAGAGTTTCTTTCAACTTTTTCTTCTTCTTTTTTCTCTCCTCTCGGCCGCTTATTGTAAACAAACTCACCCTGAGGGTCTGTGGGGAGTGAGGATTAGTGAGAGTTTCACTCAAAACCTCAGAGTTTTACCAGTTTATAAACTGAAAACCAACAAGTCCAGCTGAATGCCTGGCAAAAAAACTGAAACGGAGCCAAAAAAAATGTGCAATTTCTGTCTCAATAAGTTGAAGTTGAGCAGAAAAAAATGCTAGAAATGTGTTTGGCCAATCTGACAAGAAGGGAGAGAGGAGAAATAAACACAGCCACTTTCCTTTCCTAACAACCCTCTAGCATGGCAATAAAAAATGAGCTGCCAGTTTATCTGTTCATAATGGGCTTTATATTATTGTTTAAATATTCACATTGGCGATGGATAGTTAATGACTTGTTTTCTGTTGTGGGCTCCAACATCAACAGTTCAGTGAGGGCCACTACAGTTTCCACACAGCGGCCAACCAGCCGTGAAGTGATAAATCAACAGTGGATGGAATAAAAGCAACATTTCACTTCAAGGCTTTACCAACATGACACGCAGATCGTTTCACCAAGCAAACAAGACAGACAATGTTACCTTCCGCATCAACATTTTGTTCCTGTCTCACATCCTTTAGGAAAAGGGGAAACAATGTCTCATGAGCACAACGGATTGATAGCAGAGCATGAGCATGCATGGACGATGCATCGGTTAGTGCTTGACGTGAGTAATGGAGAACCCCCTGGGAGTGTCTGAGTGAATGCATCTCCATGCAGCACGTCTTCTCAGCATCTGCCCTGTGTGTGTGTGTGTGTGAGTGTGCACATGTGCTGATAGGATTAGAGCGAGAGCATTGCCATGCACACAATTTGTCCTCTGAGCATCTGGCCCTCTGAAGTGCCGGGCCACATGTGTACAGATTAGTCTCACTGCTGGACGTCACGACCCCTGGCCCCAATGAATCTATCAGCCCCTTCAACTGGACTGACAGGGTCCCCCAGTCACCACTACAGGGTGAAGATACCTTTTAACCAGTGATTAAAGATGTTCTTCTCCCCGCTAGTGTAGTTGAGGCCGGGTATTCTTACTCCCAGAAGGTACACAGAGCAGGCCCACCTCTTACCAGGTACTGTAGTTAATTGCATTCACCCGGTGTCCCAGGTCTACATCAGTCCCCGATTAGACAGCAATCCAGCAGTACTCTGAGATCCCAGACATCCATATTTGAGGACCACTGATCTAGAGTATATACTATCAGCCTTATTGCCCTAAAGCCCCTGGCCGACAGCCGTCACCGCTTAGTTTTTCATTTTACAGTTCTTTGGTAGTGAATGACTCACTCAGTCTTAGGTCGCGCATGGTGACAGGATGGGAAATGGATGATTAAGATGCTGGAGCACTGGTATGGATGTAAACATGTCTGCCCTCTCATTGCACACTATGGTGACAGAATGGGTTGCATCTCAGCCAGACAAAGCTGATTGTCAAGACTTGTTCCATCACACAATCTGACGTGCAGATGCAAAAGATGATCAAAACCGCGCAGCCTGCGGGTTTTTTCTTAAGTGTCAGCAGTGATCCACAACCTCAATTACCACTGCAAACGTGCATCCACATCCCAGCGCTAATCTTAACTATTTAAGAGACAATTTGAAAACCGAAACCAGCTCAGTGTCCAGGGGCAGTTTCACCTCTCCCCTAAACTCTAACCCTTCTACATTTTCCCCAAGATCCATCATCACACGTGATGGACACCAAAAAGGACGACCAGTTGATAAATGACTTTCTCAAAGCGGAACCTCTATTTGAAAGAAAAACACTTAAAAGCAAAGCACATAAATTGAAAAACATCTCCACACTAGTTCCTCCAGTTTTAGCACGTACAGACTGGTCTTGGGGTTGTAGATTCTGCACTCCAAAGGGAAGACCCAGGTGAATTATGGGAATGCAGTGAAGTGGAGGGTGGTGGGAGGATTATGTTGGGGTTCTCCCACACACACATACGTGCATGCATGTGCACACATATGCTACTGTAGGATGATAGTGCAATAAGTTACAGAGCAGAGGCTTCTGAAGGACTACAGCTGTCTACTGGCTTCTGCTGTTTGACGATACGATGTTGCCGTGCAGCGCTGGGGTCAGTCGAAGAATAATTCACCCCATCCCAGAGCCTTTTCAGGAGCATCGCATGACTTGAAGACCATTCAAGGTTTTCAAACATCCTGGGTTGTAGATTCAGTGATGACTGGAAATTATCAGCGTTCTACACACAAACAAATAACAAATGAGTCACGCTGTCTCATGATACAGGCCGAATAAAAAACCCGCTGTCAAGGGCGTTAGGCGTGTGTTAACTGAAATTCAATAGGGTTTCATGATCGCGGGCCGTTAAAGGCGACTGGAAGCCATCAGTCCACTGCACACAATTAATAAACACGTACCAATGCCTGAAAAAACAACAACAGTATTTTACTACTGAATTGGGCTGCTAGCTTCAATGGGTTGTCTATATTCAATAAACAAGTGATTGACAATGTCATACTAGGATCAATAAAGACAATGGTTAAAAAAAAAAAAAAAAAAGAGTGGAAACACCAACAGCAATGAGGAGAATCACCTGCACTTTTTCAAGCCTGGTTATTCTTTCTGCACTGGGTTGCCAGGTTTGCCGGCATCACCCCTCTTATGGCCAGGTGCCGCTGAACAATGTGTGCGTGATGAGCATGAGGGTGCCAGCAGCAGCAGCAGCACCAGCGTGAGACGGGGACCACCCTGTCACTGGCACGGCACCTCCAAACCAGCCGCTGTTACACTTCATCACTACCATCACACTTCATTAGCAGGTATACCCAGGAGAGGGGGGCGTATGGGGAAACCAGGAACTCGTTTTTTTTAAAAAGGGTACATTTTTGATTGGCTGGGTCCCATAGGACTTAAAGGAAAATTCCACCCTTGATACTCTGTTATCACAATATGTGATGAGGGGGTGGAGCAGTGACCGGGACTGCTGAGGCAGGGGAATTGGGAAAAGTAAATAAATTGGGAGAAAATAGGAAAAATAGCGGGAAGAGCTGAGCACTCCTCAGAAAGCTCGACAAAAGCAACGTCTACCTGCAACTACATTTCCCAGAATGACTTTCTACCCCCAGAGGAGCGGCATGAAATTGTTCAGAGTTCCCACTCTTTTTGAGAAATCATTTTCCAGGACTTTTCCAGGGCATTTCCAGGAGTTTTTCTTGACAATCCAGGACAGCAGCTGCTCACAATCGGTCATATAATTTAGTGGTAGGTCTAGTATCGACACATTTAACCACAGTTTTATTCCTCCGTATCCGTATTTAATGATGCAGGTTCATGATGAAGGTTCATTACAGGTGACGGCTACACACATTGCTGTGTTGGTTTTTTACTTACAAGCTCTCAAACGTGGCCGAATCAGCAAGTATTTCGTTAATTTCGTTGTTCTTGGATTTGCGCATGCTCATTATTTCAATGATCCAGCTTGTGTACTGCAGGCGTACTGTACTTCCGACCGGTACCTACACTCGTTGTTTCGTCCTTCGATTTGAGCATGCAAATGAACAATCCGTGATCCGACTAGAAAAGATTTGTTCATTTGACTGAACGAGATCTGAAGATCCGAGTCTGAAAAAATATTCGAACTTCTTACCACTACTACTAACAGTTTCAAACTAAATACACACCTAGCTTTAGATAGGCGATCTGAATGAGAGGCTAAAATACAATCAAAAATTTCCAGGACAACATATATTTTTTTCTAGGATAGTTGGTCATTTTAGTCAATATTCCAGGTTTTCCATGACTGGAAATCTAGTCTCTGAATTTCCAGGTTTTCCCTGTTGTTGCATTCAGCTGTGGGTTTTTCATGTAGGCGGAGAGAGTGACAGTGATAGCGAAAGCAGAGCATGAAGTTTTCCAGTCCCCTTACTTAAAACGCAACATGTCTTGTGGCTACGATGCTTTCTGGTCTATCGAGGCTGCTGTCGGCGGAGAAATTGGTTGTCTCTTCCTCTTGTGTGATGGATTTCTTCCTGTGTTGAACGTCGGGGCAAAACGGTGAGTCTAGGAAGCAGCGCTTTGATTCTGAGGGGCTGAAATGTCTTCTCCCATCAACCTCCTGCACCAACCTGATGTCACCTGGTCGACATTTGGCCAGTTATTCACATAGAGGAATAAGAAAAATAACAAAGTGGGCCGAAAAATATGAGGTATATCGCCAATAGCTAATTTATTAAGTGTTACAGTGCTTTAGGGTGGATTTTTTCTTTATAGAATACCACAGTAATAAGTTTATTTACTGTAAAATCAATTTGCCGTGCGGTACACTACCAACTACTGATTTCATCGGTGAAGTCCTAGTTGCCAAAGCAAATACTAGTTGGTGAAGACTAAATTTACCCTCCAATACAGAGTTGCCAGAACAAAGCGCTAAATTTCCATGCCTCTTAAAAACATCAATGACCAACTCACACACACTTACTGAACCTGTTTGTGAAAAAAAAAACAAGTAATCAGTCACCTGGGTTGTTCAAGGGTCACACGTTTTGGCACTTTTCAAATAAGTGCAAATTACATTATTTGTTGTTGGGTAACTTTTCCAGCCTGTAGGAGTTGTCTCTGTTTAAAAAAAAAAAGAGACCGGGAATTTCTCACTAACTAAGCAATTGTGGTCTAATTGAAATGATGTGAGTGTAATAACGAAACATCCCCCGTGGAGAGAGTGGAGCTTCCCGGCAAGACGCTGGCTGGCTGAATGACTGACTGCGAGGAGTTATGGAGGGACTTTGATCTGCACGCCAGACCCCGTTCACTCACAATCCACTCACACGCATGCAGACACATAGACTCCCATGCACAGACACTGACACAAACACACACACACATACACACACACACACACATGCTTCCCGGATGTGACACGCTTCCGACAGGTCCCAGACTGAAGAGGAGTCATCTCCATGATGACTGTTAACCCACAGTGGTGCTCCGAGGAAGAGCAGGAGTGCAGAGCTGTAACACCCATGATGAAGATGTTTTATTGTGGAAAATCGATTCCACAGCCAGCTGGTATTTATCTACTGGAGAGAGCTGCTGGGATGTGGAACACCAAATATCACTGTGCTGTTGTTCAGTGTGGAAACTTGTCAGATAAGGTGGGATCAAATGTGAAGTTTATATTACTGGGTTTGTGGCTCTCGGTGGACTTTACTATGGATCATGTGCTTAGCATGAGTGGCCTTTAAAGTACAGTACTCCCTTACACGTAGCACGTAGCAGCTTAGTATAGCAGCACCAAAATACAGAGGTCCTTGATACGTATCAGTTCAAAGTCTTGATGTGTTGCATCTCTGATAGAGACGCCTATCAGTAGCGTTAAAACAATAAGGGGCAGTTAATAGCAAGATAACGACAGGTAGGTAAAACGATTAAATCTCCCAAAGTCTACTTCAAACAACGCGCAAGTGTTGTGTTGTCTTTGAACTCTGCTTGAGTGCAAACGCATTCATGGCAACGTAGATTTATGGCAGTATTAAAGTGTTGCTTGGAACACTTGCAGCTAACCACATAAACATCTGATACATAAGATTTGTGTAAGCACCTTTCAAACGCCAGATCCGTTTTCGGCACAGGGCATAACAAGAAGTCCATCACTGATTAAATGGTTTTATTTTTATGAGGGAGAGATGGGAACGCTTGGCATAGCAGGGTGGCACATGAGTTGCTCTCCTGTAATTGCTGAGAACCCACTAGGCCGTGTGTGTATGTGGTGGTTTTGGGCTAATTGTGCTCTACCAGCGGACGCCAGAATAAATGTTTGTGCGGCTGAAACAACTTCCCATCCAGAGAGGAAACTGCCTCCCACATAGCTTGTGGACAGCTAGGAGTGGTGTAGGGCACTAAGCAAACAGCAAAAATATGACGCAACAAGACCGCATGCTCGAGTGTGGGCTCCATGCACTGAAAAACATGCATGAACAAAGTACAAACACATACATGCATGCACAAACACACCATTGTGGACATGCAGGCATAATCCTAGTCTCTCTCGCTCGTGCACAGACACACAAGACACATGAATGGCACAGACCAACACTACAGCACAAGTTTCATAATCACATAGCTAGGAGGTCTCACTGAGAACACGACATGCTGCAGTCATTTCCACAGCTGCACCTACAGCTGTCGTGTAATTACCCAGCTCTCCCAGCTGAAGGGGGAAACGAAGAGGTGCTGATTACTCGCGGAGAAGAAGAAACCTCCTCAGAGGGATTAAACAAATTAACAAATGCTCACTGAGATTCGATGACCCCCCCCCCTCCCGCGCCGACTTGGATCATTCCACTGCCGCAACGCATCTATCCCACAGAGGAGAAAGCACAGAGCAAAAATGAATCACTCCAATCAGTAGGTGGGAAGGCCAAGGGTTTCACTGAGGACTATACAGTGTGTGAGCCGCCGCTGCCTCTACCGCCCACTAGTGGGGTCATGTGTGAGCTGCAAGGAGGAGCAGAGCCAGGTGGCCACTGATTTGATGTTTCTCTGCATTTTAAAAGTCCATGAAATAGAATGAGAGAAATAACAGGCATAAGAACCACAACAAGAGCGTGCAACAAACTTTAGGGAAGAACAACAAACTATTGGAGCTCATTCAGAAATGTAAGAAAGTTATAAATACTGTATATATTAGTACCATTTCACTGATTTAGGTGGTCTTAGGTTGGGCCACCGAGGAGTGTAATATATATCCTCCCACTGTCCCCTCGCTTGTATATAAGTATATGGAAGCAGAAAATCAATATGCAGATGCTGAATGAACACACAGTGGGAAGCAGATAATCAGGGCATCTGCAGGTTTCAACAAGTTCAATTTAAGACTTTTTAAGACCTTTTTGAATGCAATTTAATAGCAATTTCACTGCCATACTGGCAAAACTACAAATAGTGATATATAAATAATAGTCTTAGAATTATTGTAAAAGTCCTAGAATGTAATAACATTAAGGTCGTAGCTACTGTAGCTCCCGGTAGAAACATAAACACATAAAGTCTTCACATCAAAAACATCTGACATATTATTTCGTATTATTTAATCTCCTGACAGACCCACAAAATATTTAAGAATTGACTTTTTAAGACACCCTGTCAGTTGTCCTGCCACTGTCCCCTCTTCTCGTGTGTTCCATGTCAAAGTATATACAGCAGAAGCAGAAAATCAGCTAAACTGGTTTCTTTACAAGCTTACAACACAGCAGATGACACCACATAGGAGAAACCTCGCTAAAGCCCACATTTATAACGGTCTCATCATCACTACAGTATATCATTTCTTAAAAGGTTTCATCCTTTGTCTCTACATGATCTAGTGCTGCAGCCCTATGCCCACATTAAAATGCTTACAGCCCTGACTGAGACGTGGAACAATAGCAGCCTGGAAACAAAACGGGAGGCTGGTATTATGCCAAGAGAGAAACAGATGAGAATGATTAGATAACAGATCAAAAGCCTTTTTAGGGGCACGTGTTTGTTCAAGCGGAGCAGATCTGCACAGCGCTCATAACACATAAAATGGACGTCAACATTTTACATGAAAAAGAGGCCGATGAAGGGCCTCTCATTTAATTTGTGAGTCAAAACCGCGTTTTGAAGCCTGTGATACTATTATCCCAGGACGGGCCCCTCGCCTTTAGTCTGGTCTAAGAGTTGTGTCTGATTGCACACATGCGGCGTTATCAGATGTAGATCAAATGGATGGGCCACAAAGGATTTCCCCTCCGAAAGCTTTTGTTCTAGAGACGTGCCCGATAGGTGACACATTTTTAACAATGTGATTTAATGGATGGTCTGCGGTTACCATCGGCGGAGATGTGTCACTTTGAAGGTTACATGATAGCTATCGGATAATGTTGTTAGGACAGATGAGTCATCCTGATGGGCGACGTCAAACACCTACCGATATATACAGAAAAGAAGAGGAGACAAATTGAGAAATGTGTTTCCACAGTGCAGTAGGACATACGCTTACGGTATGCGTATACACATTTGAATTTTTTTGTGCCTGAAAAAAAGTTTGAGCTCAGCTTAGTGTACGTCAACAAAACCAACAGAGTCCTCAGGCACTCGCCGGGCAGTGATACAGACAGCTTCTCTTCACAACGTGCCCTGTGGGCTCCGGCAACGCGTAAACAATTCCACGGTGGAGTATGAAACATATGTGCGCTGCATGCTGGGCCTACGTCAGTGGTTCACACTTACATGTACACACACACACACAAATACATGCGCGTGCACGTATAGGAGCACAGAGTGAGTGACTGGAGTCTCCATCACATCCTCCACATGTTCGCTTAGCACGGGACGACGCCCTTCAAAGAGCTCACCAAAGGCGCTAATGCTAATGAGGCATTACTCAGTTAAAACACGAAGTCCCTTTCACCCTGTGCCTCTCCTTTTTTAATCCGCCTTCCCTCCACCTCTTTCCCTCTTTTTCTCTGCATCAGCTGTGATGAATAGCTTGAAATGAGTCCCTGCTGTGTGATTCCAGCAGAGTTCTTCCAAAGCCACTGAGGGAATAATCTCCCTCTCTTTTTCTATACCTCGTCGTTTTCTCTCTTTCGTCCCATTTCTCATTCTCCCGCTCCCAGTCCCTCAACTCTTTTTCTTTGTCTCGCTGCTTCACTCCCGGCATGAAATCAGTGGAAAATGACCCATCTCTCAGATTCCCTCGCCTCACAGCCTTTGTACACTGCATCTGTAAGATTAGCCCACCCTCAGATCTAGTGTACAAAGGCT
>CABFOS010024645.1:0-20532 GCA_900660315.1 Diretmoides pauciradiatus | reverse complement strand
AAAAAAAAAACCACAACATATTCACTTTACTGTCATAGAGGACTAAAGAAACCACAACATATTCAGTTTACTGTCATAGAGGACTAAAGAAACCACAACATATTCAGTTTACTGTCATAGAGGACTAAAGAAACCACAACATATTCAGTTTACTGCCATAGAGGACTGAAGAAACCACAACATATTCAGTTTACTGTCATAGAGGACTAAAGAAACCACAACATATTCAGTTTACTGTCATAGAGGACTAAAGAAACCACAACATATTCAGTTTACTGTCATAGAGGACTAAAGAAACCACAACATATTCAGTTTACTGTCATAGAGAACTAAAGAAACCACAACATATTCACATTTGAAAAGCTGAAATCAGAGAATCTGGAAAAATGACTCAAAGCGATTACTCGATTATAAAATAGGTGGAGATTAATTTAATAGTTGACAATTAATCAATGAATCAACTAATCATTGCAGCTCTATTGTTTATATCATGTCACTTGGCTGACAGCCACCTGTGTGCAAAAGTTAATATACAGTTTAGCCCAACTAGTTTGTCACACAGATTACAGTGCAGACTTTGACAGGTTTGGTTTTAGGAGTTTAGGAGAGTTCAGGAGAGAAAGCTGTTTCTATATTTCCTATAGTGCTTTTACCTTCTCATGTAAACCTAAATTTGAGGCTAAGTAGGGACAATGGGATCAGTATCTGAAAGCATGAAACCCACTCAGTATTTATAAATCCCCCCATCAAATCCCTTGCCGACTGTTACGCTCTCCTAAAAATAACAAGCACATGATGGCAACTGTACAAGTTACTTAGCCGCCAGAAACAAACGCTGACGCACTGTAGTACCGCTGTGTCATCATGGAAATGGATCCATCTAATTACACCATGGTGATGAAATCATTTGGAAAAGCTCAAAAGACAGAGAGCTCAGGCTAAACTAGATTTCAGGGCTCCCAGTTTGTCAAGAGACCACCTGTGCTTGAAGGATTTAGAATTTAAACAATCAGGGTATAGACAGGCTGTTATTTGTTCTCTGCGTATCTGCCCTTTTAAAAGTCCTCTGGCTAAAAATGGATAAAGCAAGTGATAATCCTCACAGGGGCCTTCCTTGAAACCCCCCGGTGAGAACTTGCAGCTGTGTGCGGCTAAAAGTGTTGCAAAAAAACGAAAGTTCACAGGCAGCAGGAACGACAGGCTATATGTGGCTTGATTAACCTACAACCTCATGGTACTGACCATTCATCCTTGTTGTTGTAGTACAGGGACAAAACAACTGCTACAACTACTGGAACAGGAACATCGCAAGCTGTCAGAAGAGACATCTGCTCAGCCAGATTTATTGGTGAGAAGTGACACTGAGAGAGCACGTCACAAATATACATAGACTTGGCTGAATGTCAAGGTCTGTCCTCTATTTGGAGACAGCTTCATTTTGGAAAGAAGCCTGCCATTATTTCCCAGGAAAGGAAGGAGAGGTCAGAATTAGGACTCAAAATATATGAGAATAATCATCAGAAACTTTCATTCCATTCTCCCCCAGTAGTTTTTGTTCACGGGTAAATATTGATTTTGTAGCTGTGGACCACACCTTGAAATGCCCATACATGGCATGTCAACAATACGAAATGGAATGTGTTATGGGTTCATGTTGGCATTAATAAGCGCGGTGACAAACAGAGATAACTAGTGTTAACCAGATAGCTGATTGGACCCAACCGCAGCCCGAGATAAAAACATTTCAACACACTAGAAACACAAATACAAATACAAACTGATTAGAATGCAGTTTCTATTTTCTTGTGGAGTTTCAGGGTATGACCCCGGAGGTCTGACATGACATACCATTCATAGTATTCATGTCTAGTTTCCTAACACTGAGAATGTGCTACTGACCCACATGCAGTTGACTTTTTTCATGGCGAGTTTGAGAGAATGAATCTTTTCCAAGTACAGTAGGCTATATTCACCCTACCGTGTATTCTTCATTAACTCCATCACAGTGCCGACTGATTGTTACTGACTATATACTGTGTATTTGAAGACAGTGGTTCTCTGATCTGGGTTTCATTGATGCCGTAACCCAAGAGTCAAAGAACCAGGGACTACTTTTTCTGTAATTAGCACAAGTTGTACATGAATCATGTTTATTATACCTCTATGAACTATGTATTTTGCACTGTAACTATAAGCTACAGACTCAATCTACTTCACAACTGATATATTGTGGTGATTTGTTATGAGCGTATTTATTACGTTTTTACTATTTTTAATACACTCTTTCCTTTTTTTTCAAATCAAATTTCCGATAGAAGATATGCATCAATATGACCTTTAATAGATTTCAAGTATAAACATTTGAAAAAGTAGACTGATTTTGATTAACTGTTTGTTATTAATACTATTTATTTCAAATCGTGATATACATACATATTTATATCATACACACATATTATGAAATAGGTTTTGGTGGTATGAGCTTTGACCCTCACGAGTTTCATTTACACCTACTACAGTATATAATGCATGAAAGCTCTGTAGAACTGATCTATTTGAGCAGTGGTCCGTCCAGCCTGTTTGCTGAGTTGACACTATACAAAGGAAAACTGGTTCATACTCTAACAACAGAGTCAATATGGACAATATGAGGACAAGGCAGGAGTTACTGTTTGAGAAAACTGTATTCTTTGTTAAACTGTACATGGCCATTATGTGCTGAAATGAAGGAAAGTAACATAAAACAGAAAGAACATGCTCCCATAGGGAATATACAGTGTTTAGTATTGATATATTTCATATTTACTTTGAGATTAATGCCCATCGCCTTTCACCATCATCATCAAGATCAGAGCTTGATCACATCATGGTTATGAGTCTAATCAATTCTTTTTTACTACTATTGATTTTTAACTATTAATAAAACTTCTATGGGACTAAGGGAAACATCAAAACGGTGTGATACTCTATATAATAAATGAGGCATAGTTTAAATCACAAGGCCACAGGGCCCCTAGACGTTTGCGGGTCAGTGCCTTGTAGACTCATAGACGTCAGTGGTCCGTGGGTAGACATGATGAATTTGACCATTTTACTCAACGTGTTCTGTTGTTGTTTTTAACTCGCTGTTTCTCTCCTTGGCAGCAGAGCCAAAACACAGATATCAAGTACAGGCCAAAACAGGCGAGGAAATCATAATGGTACGCCACAACTAAAAATACCACTAACAAGGTGGTGTATAACAATGTTCTTGAGATATTGCTGCAGGAAAATGTCTCTTTCCACCATGCAACATTTCTATTGATGCTTTCCTGTCCACTTGCCGCTGGGAGATCTGCAGCTGTGGGTTGGAAACCTTCTGTCTCCACGTCTTTCTGACTGGGCTGAATGCTGCTGGGCTGTTGTTCCTCATCCACAGACTCGCTGATGGATGGCATAGGAGAGGGCAGCTGTTTCCCCCTGCTGACAGAGGGCCTTTTTTTGCTCAAACCTATATCTTTGCTGCGACCCGTAGTGACCTGTGCACGGCTCTGCCTCTGAGTAGCCCTCAGACAGTACATGTACAACTCCACCTCATCGTCTGACAGCGACTCCGCGGAATCGCTGCCGTCGCTCATTTGGTCACTTTCGGGTTCATCTGGTAAGATCCCCGACCCTCCCTCCGCAGCGATGGACACATTTTCATCTCCTTCTGAAGGGTGAACAGCTTTTGATTGGTCGTGTGTTGCTCCGTTGTTGCTTTGATCCTCCTCCTCTGTGTCGATATGCATTTCAGTGGAGCCACATATATATTCCCCTTCCCCTGTATTTACTCTCTCACCTACACCCTGGTGCATATTGCTCACCGATGTGGATAAGTCATCCTCAACCTTGTTTTGCATGCCATCTGATCTCTCCACTACACACACCCCTCCTTCCTCCCCCTCCTCTACGGCCTCCCCAGTGTCCTCTTCAACTATAAACTCTGCTACTTCCTCCTCCTCATAATCTGGACTCTCCTTTTCCATGGTTTCCTCCTGTGGATTGACCTCCTCCCACCACTCCCCATCTGTTTCATCTACCTCAATCATGTCTATCTCCACTTCTTCTTCATCCTCCTCTATCTCCTCCTCATCCTGGATCTCCTCCTCCGTCATCACTACGACATCTTCTTCCTCCTCCTCTATCTCCTCCTCATCCTGGATCTCATCCTCCGTCATTGCTACGACAGCTTCTTCTTCCTCTGACTCCCTCTCTACCTCATATTCCTCCACTGCTGCTAGCTCTTCTTCCTCCTCCATGTCTACCTTGTTGTCCCACTGTTCCTCCATCAGCCCTCCCTCTTCGTCCTCCACTGTTTCTTCTTCTTCTATCTTTATCTTCTTGCTTTCCTCTTCATCTCTTAATATCATCTCCTCCTCTTCTTCGACCATCATTTCCCAGTTTCTGTCCTCAGTAGGATTGACTTGATGCTCTTCCCTTTCTGTCATGTTAGGTTTCTGTTTCAGAGCGTCTTCATCTTTGAACTCCGCCACTACGTCACTCTGTGTGTGATGGCTAGTCGTCACAGCTTTTGTCATTTGCTCATTTTCAGCCGAGCACTTTGCTTCATCTTGACTTGAGTTATCTGTCATCTCGTTTCTTTCTTTCACAGTCTCCAGCGATGTCACGTGTGTTGTGCTTTTGACTTTTTCGTTTTCAGGAATATTTTGATCCCCAGTAGAGCTATTATCAAGTTCTGTTGTAGCTGAATCAATCATGCATGTTGGATCCAAATCCTGCAGAGCCTCTGGTGTTTTTTCCTGTTCTGAATATGCATTAGTTGGTGATACAGTGTGAATGTCATCCTTTTCATGTGACACACCAACATACTCACTGTCAGTAGCTCCACCACTACTGGGCTGTTGGTTCTTCTCAGCACTGGTAGGAACAGACACAATCTGAGAAAGCAGGAAAGGGGGTTGTATACTGGTTGTGTCTGCCAGAGTTTGTGCATGTGAACATGTTGCATCTATTATATTTTGATTAATTTGTATTATGATTTGTGAAGATGTGTTTTCTGGCGGTTGAGACTGTGCTGTTTCTGCTCTGGTTAGTTTTTGGAACACATTGTTGTATTGCAGGTCATGGGTCAGATTGTCTTCCTGAGCTTCCCCCTGGAGATATGAACTTTCTCTGGGGATGTGAGTGTTCACAGTGCTTAAAATAGTTAGCGTCCTGGGATGTACCAGCGCTTCCTCTGATGAAGGTTTTGGCTCTTTAGGCATATCTGTGCGTCCTTGGTCTGATTCTTGACTCTCAGCTGGATCCTGCAGAATTTCTGCAGGGATCTGGCTGTCATCTGTGGACACACTCAAGCTAGTATCTCTTCTTTTGGTGTGAGGATGATTCAGAGTCGTATATATGCGTTCTGGGTCTGATTCTTCAATCTTAGTCCGATCCCCCTGAATTTTAGCTTGGTTCCTACTAGCATCTGCTGAATCATTTGAGCTTGTCTCTTTTCTTTTGATGTGAGGATAATTTGGGGTTGTTGATGAGTATCCCATATTCACTCTTCCCCTCATTGGAGCTACGTTCTGGCTTTCACTTCCCACTCTGCCACACACCTGATGATATAGCGGCGCCACCACAGTTCCAAATGTGAAGCAGTTGGCCTGACTGACAAGGCCTCCAATGCACTCTGCTGAACTGACATTGCCATCTGATTCAGCTGCAGTGTTGGGAGTAGACTTGTCATTCATGCCTCCTTTACTACTTTCCATTTGCTCCTGGCTGTTATTCTCAGCTTCAGAGACAGATTTGTTGTTAATACGGTGTTTAGAAGGAGCAGGCTTATCGTTTGAATGCAATGGGTTGTTTGGGATATCTGTGGTATCTTCCTCTCTCATTTCCAATGATGCTGAGTCGACCATGTTGATGTGCTCAGATTGTTCCGACTCATTGTTGGAAGTGCTGTCGTGTGCTGGGGAAGTCTCACACTGGGCACCAGGAGAGGCTTTGCTGGATGTTGTCAGAGATTCTGAAGCTCCCGTTGTGCTGTGCTCTACAGTAAATGATTGCATTTCTGTAACATTTGTGTGCATTTCCAGTGGGGTTTCTCCTTCAGGTGTCTGTGTAGCTTCTAAAAGTGTTATTTCGCTTTCTTTGTCATTGGGTTCTCCATCTCTTTGAGCAAAGTAGTCCCTGACCCGTGTTAACCGTGCTGCCCTTTGGCGACTTCTTCTGGCAGAGTTCCGGCTGCTCTCAATCTGTCCATCAACAAGAGGGATAGATTAATTTCATCTTGCTCATACAATAGCTATGCTGTGTACCATTCTCAGATTAAGTATTGTACGTGACTAAATAGTTTTTATTTACTTTTTAGACAATTCTACATATCATAGGATATGACATAGTAGGAAAACAGCACCTATCAGCATCTAATGTTGCTTATCCATTCAGCTATTCAGCCATTCAGTCTCTTTACTACTGTAGGTAATAGGTGACTGCCTCATACTTAAGCTGCATGTGATCAAGTGTCCTTCAGATGTAACCAGTACAGTATTTGAGGCCAGAGCGCCAGCACTCGTCATGTGACATTCTCTCATAAAGAGCACCAGGGTCATTTTAGCTCTCCTGCAAACCATGATGTCTTAAAGTTACACAGTACCGGTCCCGAACATTGAACTGCTCACCTCACTAATAATGTAACAAACCTATGTGAAATAAACGTTGCAATTAAGTGATTGTTTTAAGCTGCTTGGAGTGCCAGATGAGTTGGGTCACATCGGGACAATTCAGATAGCTGTCAATCACAGAATATAGTACTATGATGAATTGACTGATTGAGGATAAATTGAATTAAAATGCCCTTTATAGAAACCCCAGACATCTGGCACCTAGGAAGGCAAAAGCAAATCATAACAAGTATTTGAAATGAAATTATATTGGGACAGTTATGTCTTGATGTGCAGCAAATGAAAGGAAATGTTGTATAAACTGTGGCTGGATTATTACTCACCAGTAATTTCTGACCGTCTTCCTCCGAAGTTCCTGATTGAGAGTCAGGTCCTGATACAGCTGGAAAATAAAAACATGTCTCATTTATCTTGTAGCTATATGGCAGCTGTATTTCAGTTCTCAATGAGTTCGAGGAATAATCACCTGTTGAAACATTTTCCTGCGATGATGAATGTTCCAGTGACGACACGTTATCCACAGTGGGGAAGTTCTGACTGTGAATGAATGAAATCAGGGTCAGATAAAAATATCATTTACTGTATATGTGTATCGCAGATTCTACATGACAAAATCTCTGACAAATCTCATGAAGCATCTCTGAAATGTTGAGAAATGTTAGTAAGAACAAACATGATGTCATGATGAAACACTTGTGAATGACTTTTCTCATTCATTCAACAATGAAATAGAAAATCTTTTTGTGGAATGGCACGTTGCAACTTATAATTACAGTGATACTTAAGCTTCACATACAGAAGTTGATATAGTTTGACTTTCCTTGTTTTAATATGACGGCTATTAACCAAAGTAATTATGTCCATTACTATAGTAACTACAATTATTGTTGCTATATTGGGATGATACTGGCCTTTCAGTGAATATTACATTTGGGCCAGTCATTTCATCCACTGTCAATATGATTTTTTTTAGCACATTCTACTTATTATTTCAGTTGTTCAATAATGTGTTTTATAAAGGAATCCATTTCATTTAACAGCCTATTACAGAGTTTCCCCTACCATTGAATAGGTGGGGTGGGTCACTCTGCTTTAAAGAGTTGTTAGCAGACCTAAAAGCATGACAGTAGTCTGGGTTAATTAAGAGCTTTAGTGTCTATTGGTCTAAATACTGTTTCAGATGTTTTTCCACTGGGGGAAACACTGAATACATGTAATGTTTTTGGCGACTTACGTCTAAAAATATTTGTGTTTCTGCCTTCAAAAACCCATATCAGTCTAACCGCAAATATCCTCACCTAACAGCCTTGAGACAGCTTTTCTTGCATATGTTTTCTTTATGTGGTTTCTCTTCCAGTTCTTTTACTCTCTGCTGACAGAACAGCATGTAGTTCTTGTTGTGGTTGTTGGCCCAGAATGTCCCGACAGGCGTCTCATACCGCAGACAGAAGTCCACTCTGGCCCCCTGCTCCTCAAACGGGGGCACCAGGGTGAGTTTAAACAAGAAACAGTCCGTCACTCCGTCACTGGACCCGGGGATATGCTCGGCCAGCAGGTCAAAGTGGCTGGACCAAGCATCTAAAGTGATACGAATATACACCGCTTTATCAAAGGAGATGTTGAGAACACGGACCACCCCTTTCAGTGTCGTGGTCCTAGGGAGCAACTCGATGGTCTCCAGCTCCACTTTCTGCTCCTGAACTTTAATGAATAGTTCCTCAGAAGACAACGGAAGGGAGAATATAGGAGATAAGTAGTATTCCTCTGCGTCTTTACCTTCACCCTCCACGGAGTCGTAGCCCGGCAGCTTGGGTATATCCCACGTGTCAAACTCCTTAACCTGTACCAAGCTAAGGCCATTGGCGTCTGCAAAGGACACTTTCCTGGAGCCGGACAGGGCTGGTTTTGGCTGCGAGTCCTCGTCAGACATCCTTCTCCAAGGGAGGGGAGAGGATTTAGGCCTAATGCCAATCACTACCTCATCTTCATCATCCTCCACATCTAAGGAGCTGAGGCCCGGTACCCCTAAGAGGTTACAGGCCCCAGAGGATCTGGGTTCTCCCACAAACTCCATCGTGTTTTTGTGGGAGAGTTAGTGAGAACTGCCGTGCTTCTGCTTCTGGCAACTGACATTCAACATGCTGTGACTTAACAGATGGAGTCAAGTTACAGATGACATTGTAGCAAGGGCCAACACTATAAATAGGCCAGAACGGACTTAAACTATGCACAGTAGTCGACACTCAGGAGAAGACTGAGAAAATATCATTGTCATGAGACGCTATGTTTAAGATATTAGAATGATAACTATCTAACGCTCCTGCTTCAAGAGTAACCCAAAAAACATCAACTTTTCTTGGTTCATAACTTAATCCCTAGTTATAAACCATCATGCGTATTTGTCCTAATTGCTCCCTGGAGAGTTATAATGCCATTTCTACATCAAGCATGAGATTTATCATGTCAACAATGATTCATTTTTTGCTGCTTTTGGCCAATACTGGGTCACATCAGGTCCAAAAGAGAACAAATATGCTTCTTGAATACTATTCAGATTCTCCAAAATCATTCCCCAGACCAACCCGTGACTCCATGATGGCGTAATACTGATAAATTATCAGAATAACAGTGACTATGAAAAACAAATAACCTATCCACATAAGCTCATTCTTTTATGTGTTTTGAGCTTATTCCATATCAAAATTTATCTGCGGATACCAGATTTATACGGTTTACCGTTATGCATTTTGTTTGTACTGTTTCATCATCGGTGTTTATCTAACATCTGAGAATGTGGCACTCCCACCCCGAGTCTGGACAAAAATGGTTAGTCCTGAATCTTACTGAGTAAATAAAATGCATTTTTTTACTGTGAGTAAGAGTAATGCGTCTTCGCTGAAGAATGGTAAGCCCTCCCATGGTTGGGATGGGAGTAGTATAAAAGCATGTAAAAACTATGACAAGTTGAGACAACTTTTTCATGCATGCTCTCCATTAGTAAGGCACCGTGCTGTAAAGGCAAACTGGACGCTTCCAATTCTGTTGCAGCAGGAGGTGTTACACAAAGAATAAGCAATGAATAAAGACAAAGGAGGAAGAAGACAACGACATGAAAAGAAATGTATGGCAGAAGAAAAAGCTGAATTAACAGAGACAGAAGAGAGCGGCAGAGAAACTATTATTGCACAAGGGCAGGCTGCAGTAAGGACACATGCTGTCAGTACTTACGAGAACATCCACACTGAACCAGACAGTGTTAGCTCTCAGCTGAGCTTCTCAGAAAGTACCTCATCTGTGGACAAACAACAGTTTCCCAAGCCCTCACTGTCCTACGTCGCCCTTATCGCCAGAGTCATCCTGTCCTCCCCCTCTCAGAAACTCAACCTGGCATCCATCTACAGAGCAATGGAGGAGCAGTTTCCTTACCTCAGGAGCCGGGGCCAGGGCTGGAGGAACAGCGTTCGACACAACCTGTCAGTGAATGATTGCTTTGTGAAGGTGAGCCGCTGTGAGGACGGTAGAGGTCATTACTGGGGTGTTCACCCAACTCACCTGAGAGACTTCCAGCAGGGGAACTTCAGGCAGTACAGGAAGGCCGGGGGGAGGAGGGACAGGCCGCGATACGACAACGCTGCAGGGTGTTTGGCTTGGACAGGAACTAACTGCCACCTGGGAGGGCTCTCTGGGAGCAGACCGGGGTGTTTAAGCTGGGTGGAACCACAATGCCCTCTGCAGGAACCTGGGAGATATCAGACTGGTTCTCTGGACTGGGCAGAACCACACTATCAGCCTTGGAGTTTCAACGTGGGCTGGGCAGAGTCGGCTGGCTGGGGGAGATGTTCCTATTTTCCTGACTCACATGATAGGGTTACAGTTGAGAGATGGCCCTACAGTCGACCCCTGACCCCCACGCTGCAGTGTTGGGAGATGCACAACCCAACGCTGAGAGGCGCGGCGGAGTTACATGACAGCATGTTCATGACATCACCGCGGCAACCGTTCTGTCTGCCTGGCTGCTGGTGTGGGACTCAAGTCTTCAAAGTCAGCGATTCATTTCACCCCTGAACATTATGAAACGGAGGAGACCGCATCTACATATTGTGCTTTTCTTTGAGTATTATACTAACAAATTTCCATGACTTTTTTCTCATACTACAAGAGAAGGGCAGGTACAGTAAATAATAATCCAGTAGGTGGCAGAAAGTTACCTTAGTAACAAAAGCTACAATTGAGTCATTAATTGTTGTCAGGCCTGTCCTGCTTTATATTTGTATAGTCGGCAGAGGGCTTCAAACCATCTGCTTGACCTATTTCTTAACTTTTTCTTCTAAAATACAGCATCTCAACATCTGACAGCAATTTACATTTACATACTGCATGTAACTTTAACTTCAACATTTTAAAGCCTGCACTGTTTGGTGCATATAGCAGCTATACCAAATTATTTCTTATTTAATTTCCATCTCATGACAACAAAACCATACTTTTGAAACAACCTGAGAAAAAGCATTAAATGATATATTTGGTTATAACCTTATATCCTACTCACATACACAACTTTCTCCCAGCATTCCTGAAAGATGTGGTGGACTGGCCTCTGTTCCTCATCAGCTTCCTTCATCATGTTCAACTCTGTAAAACAGTTTTTGTAATAAACAGCTATTGGGCGAGCAACAAACAGTGTGATAAAGCCTGGCACAGTTGCAAAAGAAAAGAGAAAAGAAAAGAAAAGAAGAACAAAAAACAAAAACAACACAAAACGTTAACTGATGTGTGCTTTAAATATCCTGTGAACAGTTTCATAATGGTTGTGGTTGTGAAGTTATGCACCCTAACAACAGGCTAAATAAAACATTTGTATTTGTTTTTAATAGCTGCACTGATATCCTATTCAAATTAAAGCACAGGCACTGCTGTGAAAAGCTCTTTGATAACGCTCTGACAGTCGACTAGCTGCAGAGGTCTTTTTGTTGTTCCTGTTGAAGAGTGTTAGATATTTAGATACTGTGCATCTAAATAAAGTTACACAGCGCTATACTTGTCTTTTTTTTCAAAGGAAAGGACCCTTTGTTTTAATCAGAGCAGAGATTAAATTATGCCTGTTTTGAGATTTAGACGCATTTTGTTTTCTAAACCCTCCTTTGGGGTTTGTGTTGGATTGCATAGGTCTATTCTTATCCACTGAGATTAAAACAAAACAAAAAACAACAATGCATGCAAAAATGTAGTTAGTTGACACAAAAAGGTGTTGCTGCTGATATTTTGAGATGCTATTTCATGTTTTGTTTGGTCATTAAACAAAATATTGTGTTGCAATATGCAATAGATTCATGTATGCATTCATTCATTCAGACAAATACCACATGAGCACTGTTTATATTACACCTTATTTCAAGATTGAAACATTATACAGCATTATCAGTATATTTATACAATGCTACACACACCTCACACTTCTGCAATCAACTGTTATTCTCACTGTCACTGACTGACATCGGGACTCCTCCCCCTCAGGTAGATACACAACTCTATCAGTCCTCTCCCATCCTCACTCCAAACTGCATGACTTAGAGACATCAACACTGCCTTGCTGCCCTGAATACACTCTTCACTTCAACGGTATGTGGGTTTAATATATTATCCTGATAGATAGAGGTCCTGTATAGTAGTCAGGGCACTTTCTTTTGCGCTCGTGTGATCAGATTTTACTTGGAGGTCTTGTAGATTTTAGGGAGGTTAATGCTGCAGGTGAAACTTCTATTTGTGCACAGTTTCCTCTCAGGTGTGTGTAGGGTACTTTTCTTATATCTCTTTTAGTTTCTGCTTCACACAATGACTGAGAAAAGTTCAGACGTGTGTTTATGAATCATTCATTCAACCATGAAGGTTGCCTTTGACAAATAGCCTGTAAGATGAGGGCAATGATGTACAGCTGCCATGGATCCGCATGCTCTGCAGTCTCTGATCCCATTATTGATTCTGAATAAACCACTGGCTCGATTTAACTTGTGTCAAAGTATCGACAAAATAGTGTGCGGTGATTGAACACATCCCAAAAAAGTTTTGCATGTAAACAAAATGGATTAAATTATTATCATCATATTGTAATTTATATATATATATATTATATACATACAGCACATAATTATTTTTGCAAAAAGTCTATAATAATCCAGAAATTAGCATTCATTTTGCATTATTCTTCTGAATATTTATGAACAATGCTTTACATGCAGTACATTTAAGTAACTTATCACATGGAAACCAAGAATTGACAATCCAGGCCCAACTTTATCTGGTCTGTGATTCATAAATTGCATCTACCGTATTTCTCAAGGTTTGAAATATTTGGAAAAAGCCAGAATTTTCTTTCAACCGCGACAAACACCCGAGAGAAGAATGTTTGTTGCTCTTGGTATGTCCCATTACGCAGAACCTCCTTCAGTGTACTTTCTTTTCTATCTTTTTAATTCATAACGGTGTTAGTGTTTTATTGTGTCATGTTTTCCCTGTAAAACTGGATGCAATCAGTCCTAATGCTGAACTAATGCTGTACTTTGAGCGTTACGGCTCATTCGGTTTGTCTGCTTTCCTGCAGGACTTGAGCTGGAATGCCTGAGTCTCCTCTCAGTCCCACATCAGCCCGTCAAACCCCAGCCAGCATCCTGCTCAGTCACACAGACACCGGTACAGGAGAGAGACTAGCTAATGGGGACTCCTGCAGTGGAGTGAGCGCCGAAAACTGCCAGAGTCTCCAGCATAAACAGGTATCTTCATCCTCCTCACCGTCCTCCCCCTCATCCTCCTCTTCTTCCTTCGTCTCTTCCTCCTCTTCACAAGCGGGAAATAGAACAGCATTAGGTAAACAGATGTCAGGAGAAATGCTGCACGTCAACTCCATATTGGACGTCCTCTGACAGGACACCGGACCCAGAGCCTGCAGCTCTGTTGACAGTGGCAGGGATTTCATATGAGATCTGATTCGAGTTGGGAGTTGACACGCAGAACTCTGTTTGTCCTTCATTATTAGTTTGCGAGTCAGAGCCAGGGAGGAATAACTGTCCACAGACCTGGGCCAAATAGATGCAAGTGAAAGGCAAACAAGCATGGCCCATAATTTTATGGTTGTCTGTTACGGTTCCCTTCCTGGGAATCTTAATCTGGGGGATCAATGAGACAGAGATAATGGACGGATGGTCCCCACCCCTTCATCCGCTCTGTTCTCTGTCATCTTGTCAGTTTTATTTCTGCTCTGTTTTCTTCATTCACTTTCAAAACATTTATATGTGTGTCACAACTGGTGAGCTTAGAGGATACTATCAAAATAAAAGAACATTATCGTGACTCCAATTTTCAGACATAATAATACCTTATCATATTTATTTCATTTACCTATTATTTCATTGAAATATTACAAATGAAGGAATGGTTTTATTTCATAATACAAAGAAAGGTCTTCACCCCATGATGTATTTCCTTGCTGACTGTAGCGTTGCCTGGTAGGACGATCTCATCCACAAGCCACAAAGGGTCACCCATTCTGAAAAGCATGATAATGGAGCTAGTTATATCTCAATGCCTCTTTATAACCAGATGTGATAGGAGATTTTGGAATTGAATCTAAGACAGACCAAGTGTAAGACTAAATTTCCCACCTGAAAAAGCCCCAGATATAAGAGAGTGTAAGGAAAGTGTTGATTGTATGAAATACTTGTTATGTACTTTCGTCTGCTGCAGAATGGACAATAGGATTGCTGTCTGAGTGGATTTGAACTCTGAGACAGGAACTGGCGGAAGTCTGTAAGATAAGGAAGTGATAGTTGTAAAACGGGTTGTTTATCATTAGAGAGACAAACAGACAAAGCTGATGGTAGCATCCAGGAAAGACAACTTCTTTTGACCACCATTTTGGTCACCATAGAACTGTATAAAAGTCAGGGACAGGAGTACCTGGTTAGAACTGGTTGACTTGGTTCATGTTGATGCCACTCTCTGGAAGCTTCCATTCAATTGATCCATCAAATTTCAAGACCCTGACTTAGTGTTTTCTCTGAGGTTTTTCACCCTCAGCAGTGGATTAGACAATTTCCACAACAAGAGCCATTACCAAATAAATTCTTCACGTTGGTGTTTCCACTGTTTTGAGCATTCTAACTTATAAAGTGATTTCTTATTGATCAGCGGATATCGTAGAGGTATTATCTCAAAAGGCTCTGATGATGAAGATGACAGACTTGAGGTCCCAGACGTGTTCTTCTTTCATTACGTCCTGCGAGCCGCTACAATATTACACCAGCAGGAACATGAGGGTATTCTGAAACCAACCTAGAACAACATCAAGCCACCGCCCCGCAGAAGCCAGCACGCTGCGATATACAGCAACTGAGATTTTATGGGGAAAATCAAGGAGGCTTCTTCTAAAAGGAGATATCCAGCATTTGAAAACAACTGATGGTACTTTATTTACCATTTGTTTACTAAATGACACTGAATCCTATAAATTACAGATAATTTATTTTCCAACATTTGAAAAAAAATGAACTATTGACTTACTACATTGTATTTGTTTCAATAATCAACCCAAGGTTAGAGTTAGGTAACATGTTATTTGAATGTGTTGCTGGCTTCTGAGGAGTCTCATGACTATGGGCTTGTTTGGAATAATTTGTCCATGGAAATCACCACATAGCGTCTGCTGGAATATAAAAGGAGACAACCATTCTGTTATTTGTCATTCAATCAGCAACAGTGCAGATCGGTTATTATTCTGCGAGTGTTTGCCTTTATTAATACCCATACACTTCTATTAGGAGTCACAACAAGCATGTAATTGTGTTGCTAATTAACTGGCCTCCCTATTTCCCATCTCATTTAGGGTCAATGACACAATCTATCATGATAATGTTCACAAAAGGTTGACAGCACTGTGTTGTAATTGGATTGGAAGAATTCCCATTCAAATGGTTATTACTGTTTAACACCTGACACTTACTAGCTCTCTCCCTCCCTGTGTCTCTCCCCTTCGCTCTGTGGACTGTAGTCTATGTCTGTCATTTTCCCGTGCTCTTCTTTGCTGCAGGGCTTCCTGGCTATGATGGCTCCTCAGCAGATGCAGCAGCTCCTCTCTCCCAGTCAGCTGCAAGCTCTGATCCACCAGCAGCAACAAGCCCTTCTGCTCCAGCAGGTACCAATACAATACTGTACCAGGAATACTCTTGTTACTGACTGGAAAAAATGTCATACTTCCAAGTTGAAATGAGCCATGCGGACCTTTAACTATCTAGGTACAGTAAGTTAGCCGGTCTGTTGACCATCTTTGCCATCTTCTCCTTCTTTGGCATTCAGGTTTGCCAACTGTAGTTCTTTGGCTCCGCCCATTGATGTTCAACTCAACCAATGAGAAATATTTATATAAGTGAAACTCCAATCTGCTGAACTTCCCTGTTCCCCTGCCCAATAATTCACAGATGTGGGGAGAGTGGAAAGTGAAACCCATGATTAATCAGAATCAGATTTACTAGCCACGAAATACAGTTATGCAAGGAATTTGAAGTGGTCGGCTGTTGATGTACGTCACATTAAACAACACAAAATTATAAAAGTAGTATATTAAAATTAAAAGTAGAAACAATATGCACATGTTCTTGCTTCTACTGTGATTTTGCTTTTATCTTTATTATTGGTTGCTTGTAATGTTTGTGATTCAGGAATTAATTCCACCGTTAGACGTAATTGAAATCAGTCTATAGGAGGCTCAGCTGAATGTCAACATTATAAATGCTCATCTCCTTTTCTAGCAACATCTGAAAGAGTTTTACAAGAAGCAGCAACAACAGCTCCACCTACAGATGCTTCAACAGCACCCTGGAAAGAAAGTCAAAGAGGTATGTGGTTCTTGGTGGTCTTTGGTCGAGGCTTATTGTGTGTGTGTGTGTGTGTGTGTGTGTGTGTGTGTGTGTGTGTGAATCAGCAAATCAGTAAAGGTAACAAAGATATGACTATACGCACTATGATGTTAAAGTTGAATTCATTCAATTTCAACACATTTAAACAGACTAAAAGTAGAAGCATGGGAAATAAATGGATTACTAATATTCATGTTCTTCTGTCAAGGAACTTGTACAGAGTAACTTTGTGTTCCAGCTGTCATTCACATTATGAATCAAGGCAGTAGGGTGGTGTAGTGAGTAGCGAGACCATCCTTCAACCAAAATGCCTGGGATCAAGACCTCATATGGGCAAACATCCGCCCTCTGAACTGTCCTTGAGCAACACGCTGGATCCCTACCAGCTCCAGGGGCACCGGCTGACCTGGAAAAACTGTGAAAAGGGAATTTCAAGTTTCAGTTTCACTGTGAACTTCTTCTCTCTCCCTGTGCATCAGCTCTCTCCACAGCAGCTCGTCTTCCAGCAGCTCCTCCTCCAGCTCCAGCAGCAGCAGCAGCAGCTCCTCAGGGTCCAGACACCACTCCTGTCCTCTGCTAGAATCACTCCAGGTCACTCCTTGATCATCTCATTTCATATCGCCCTAAAGCAGGGCCCCACAAATTGCCACGGAGACCCATTTTAGACAACAAACCTTAGATCTTGACCCCCATATATAAGAGTGTGAGTGAACTGGAGAAATAACATTGTAAAAAATACCATAACTCTGAACAGATACCAGTCTTAGCTAAACCTTCTGCACTCTATTTTGTATGGGGGCCGGGAAGTGTGAAACACTTTTACAAAGCTTGAGACAAATTGACATTTTGGAAAACATTTTTACAGTTTATAAAACAAAATGACATAAGCAAAACACTTTTACCAAGGACAAGACAAATGTACATTTTAGAAAATAAATTTACAACATGCAAAACACTTTTACCAGTCCCGAAACAAATTCACAAACGACAGAATCTTCTGGAAAGAGAATGTTCCAAATGGAAGTGACTGACTGAGCGGTCAATTAATTTGTTTTGGTGAGAAAAAAAGTGTTGCGCCACATGTCAATTAGTCTCAGTGCTCGTATTCATTAGTACACATGACAAGATGTTACTGTCCCTTGTGCCATAATCCAGAGCAAACCCTCATAGAAGCCCAATTCTAATACAACTTAAATGATGCAACCATCACCAAATAAACACCGCAGCATCAGGCCACACCGCCATGAATCTACAGCGTCATTCGTCAGATGGCACCACTCCTTACCTACCTTAGCCAATTGTGGTATAGTGGCATCATGTCATTGGGGTTATCAAGTGGGCATCTTAAGTGAAAGTGTTTTGCATCTTGTAAATTTATTTTCTAAAATGTAAATTTGTTTTGTCCTTGGTAAAAAGTGTTTTTTTCATATGTAATTTTGTTTTATAAACTGTAAAAATGTTATCCAAAATGTAAATATGTCTCAAGCTTTGTAAAAGTATTTTGCACTTCCCGGCCACCGTAATTTTGTCTCTTTTCTAACCTTCATGAATGAAAGTCCCCAAAGTTTACCTGTCCCTTGATCATCATGTATCATGTTGTCTTGTGTCTTTCGCCGTAGCTGGTTTCAGCCCCGGCGAGATCCAGCAGCTGTGGAAAGAGCTGACAAATGGAGTAACCGAATATAAAAACACAAAGAAGGACAATGTGGACTCTACCACCACCGTTCCTAGGCCGTCCATCACAACCCCAGCCAAAGTCTCAGGGAGGCAGAGCACCGACCACCACTCTCCCTCCCCTCGCCTGACTGAATGGTACCTGCATGTCTGTCTGTTTGTGCTGTAAACAAGTAGCGAGAGCTCAGCTGATATTGCCTTTTTGTGAACATCAAAGAGTCGTCATCTGTAGACTTTCTCCTTTTTTAACTCAGGGAGCGTGGTGGTGGCGGTGTTTGCTTTTGCAGCGAGACTTCACTTTTAATTCCCCTTGGGACAATGTATTTTGTTTTGTTTGTTTGCTCTTTTGTTCCACCACCTAACGTGGCTTCAGCAAAGAAAAGTTTACACGAGTACATGTCCCAAATCAAAAGTAAATAGGTTTTCATTTATTTTTCAGTGCTCTCTGTCATTCTCTGGTATCAAAAAAGAAAAGAAAACACCCTTATATCTGTTTTTATTGTTGTTATGCCCTTGTTTTGTTGGTATCTTGCAGCTGTGTTTCTTTAATCGTGGCGGTACTTTCCTCCTCTAGTGCTGCAGCCACACACGTCCTCTTTGGTCACGGTGTGTGTAATTGGCCCGGATGTGAGTCTGTCTGTGAAAACTTCAGCCAGTTTATTAAGTAGGTTTCCACGCGTTATTGTGCATTTTGCTGCATATTTTGTGCATGTGTGTATGTGTGGTTGTGTAGGATTTACTACCCTGTGTGTGTTCTCAGGCACATACGTAGTGAGCACACTCTGGATGACAGGAGCACAGCCCAGTGCAGAGTCCAGATGCAGGTGGTTCAGCAACTTGACCTCCAGGTAAGCGTCTGTCCTGTGAAGATGTGGTCTTGTTTTACAGTTTCAAACGTTTCGATAAAAGTATCTCTGAGATTTCAATGGCTGCATTTAACCTGCAACACCGGATGCTCCCACAAATCAAAGGGCATCCATTACATTGTTTCAAGGTCTGTCATTGTTTCTGTGCATCAATGACTACTGATTACTTTTCCTGAACATTTCAGTATCTACTCAGTGTGATCATGGAAAAACCTTCATCCAATCCAATTGTCCTTTTGTACGGGTCTATCGCTTCAATTTCATGTTCTATTGTTAAAAAATAAAAGGTGTGTGTCCTGATGTTGCTGTGGCATATTCAACTCTAAAACCACTCCTGCTTTTCTCTCTCTCTCTCTCTCTCTCTCTCTCTCTCTCTCTCCTCTAACAGCTCTCTAAAGAACGGGAGCGTCTGCAAGCAATGATGGATCACCTGCATCTGCAGCCTTTAGAAGCTCAGTCACTCTCTGCACCGGTGAGCGTACAGTCTCCCCAATCTGATAGGACTGCTGACCCATGCAGTCTACAGGTAGATAGTGTGCCGTAATAGTCATGTGAACAACACAGCCAGAGCAAATGAGTCGTGAATCGTATGGTTCTTTATCAGGAAAGCTATACTATCCCCCCCCAGCGGTACGCAACAATGTGCCGTGGAGTGGGAAAATAACACCTCGCGTGCTACTACCTCATCTTCTCCAGCCCATTGGTGTGCAGTGATGAAGTTGGCCTGTAGTTGGAGTTTAGCACTGTGACCCTGCTGAGCATTTACAGTTGGATGAGCCACAGAAATCTGGTGTCATTTTCTTAGAAACAAAGAGCTGCCGTAGTAAACATCGCCAAGATTACTGGGATGGCGCACCTGCATGAGATTAAGGTCACAAACGTTTGACATCGTGCTAAAGTAGTACCATTGTTAACATTTTTACCATCGAATGAAGTTTTTTTTTACACTATTATATTGTGCGGATCTTCCTCCTCTGAAGCAAAGCACAAACTCAGTTCATGATGCGAGTACCGAGCTCTTCCTCTCCTTTCAGCGCCCAGCTGTTGGCACCAGATGGCTGCCAGTGTGTGTCGGACAACAGACATGCTGTGATAATGAGGCAGCTAATCATTTGTTAATCTCGCAAATATTGCACCATAATCACAACACTCGCCAAACAATTTCACCCTATAATTAACAATAATTGGTTTCCTTCTTCTTGGGATATTAGTTGAATCAACTCTGAGGAGGCGAATCAAATCGCTCTGTTACAATCTCCCCCTTCTGTTTTCTTTCTCTTTCCATCTCTTTCATTCAACTTGTTCCTTTGCTAACTCGGATTGCCTCTTTGCGTCACTTTTAGCTGCTGCCAGGAGTTTCTATCTCAAAGAGCCTGGCTTTGCTGAGCCCTCTGGACGTAGCTCAGATGTCCCCCCCACCCCTGGCCCCTG
>CABFOS010024644.1:0-13683 GCA_900660315.1 Diretmoides pauciradiatus | reverse complement strand
CAGTGTTAAAAACTCTCTCAGCATGCTTATGAGATATTAAAAAAAACAACTCCTTGAGGGTTTGTTAGCCAGACCAGTGAAGGGCTTAATAGTATTCACACCACACACACACACACACACACACACACACACACACACACACACACACACACACACACACACACACACACACACACACACGCTGTAGTGGCCTGTGTGTGGTAGCAGGGGGTTGACCTTCAGTCTCATCTCAACATAGCGGGAGATAAAAACTTCAAAGAACTGAGGTTCTTGAACAAACAGAGCCACCCCATAGTATGACACCTTCCACTTAGCATGAAGCTAGGAATGATGGTCGAGAACACAACAAGCTTCAGCTCCATTTTGACCATCATTAGGTGCCAGGCATATTAACATGTTTGGATTCTTGCCTCTGCTCGGCAATAGCAATAGAGAAATCGAAAACTCTGCAGAACTATGCTGCAGTACAGTTTAGTTGTTGGTGGCGAGGTGGGTCAGTCATCCCTCTCACTTATGGGCCGCCCTGCTCCACCGAGCAGGCCGCACTCTCAGCTCTGCAGGAAGGAAACTCCACCTCTGCACCAGGGCAGCTGGCCCAGCCAAGCCCTCGGGTGGTGGTGATGTCACGGAGGACATGTTCCCCAACCCCACCTACCTACTGAAGTCCAAACCTGTCACTCAGTTCCCCTCCAGCATTCCAACTATACATCCCAGCCCTCCACCCACACACAGAACATTCACAGTCACACCAGGAAAACATTAGAGGCCTGTTCACCATGAAAAGAGGGTCAGTGGATGATTCTCAGCTGCAGCACAGCTTATTGTGCTGTGCTGTTCTGCATCTGCTTGGGAAATACAGAGGAGCCATCTCTTGGGCTTCCACAGAAAGGACAGAGTCCAAGAGTCCTGTGACACAATGAAAAAGATAGGAAACATACCACAGTGGCTTGATGTATTTATTCAGCAAAGTGTTGACCAAAACTGCCAAAAAAATCTACTGTCAGTTATGCCATTAAGATGTTCTCAGTTAACAGATTTGGACAAAACATGCTGAATAAATCACAAAGAGAGAATCAAACCAGTGTGCAGCTATCTGTCAATTTCATAGCTGCCCTACCACTGAACATTACCATAAATCGGTGCCAGTTTATAGGTCTTATTCTTTCATATTTCTTCCTAGCACTCAAGTTGTTGAAAGTGCATACACTACCTGACTGCTGTTTAGTCCTTATATATAAGGCAACAGATCTTGTCTGTGTTACCACTGCTGCTTGCCAGCTTCATCTCCACCAAAAGGAATGCGAGGATGGGTGTGATATGTGTAGGCATGTAATAAACACCATGCTTGCACTATGCACCCACTTCCTTTCCACACAAACAGCTTTACTAACACTATATATAGATCCCTTTCTATCTCAGTCAGTAATCCTACTTGTTTACTCAGTTAACTACACCACGCATATAAACACAGATTTAGCTGCACCACAGATAAAGTTTTTTTTTTTACAACAAAACTCCCTCTGTGATTAATTAACAAAAACACACAGAAATGGTATGCCTGCCTAGTAGATTATAATAATGGGAGGGCACACTGAGCTAAAACAAATAGTCATCAACACAGTTAGGAGGTAATTACCTTCTGTACATGCCCCCAATACCCTATGGGGATTCATAGAGCTTGACTTCAAAACCACAAGCCTTAGTTCTCCTTTAGTTAGAAAATGTAGATTTAATGCCATAAAATTGTATTATCCTACGAACAACAGCTGCAACTTTATAATCTCCCCCTACCTCCTCCTCACCCCACCCCAGTCTAGCACAACCCCCAGTCTCTTTTCTCCTAAACTTGACCAATCTGGTCCCCGCTCTTAGTTCTGCTGACAGAGCAATACAGACCCCTGGCTGGGACCCAGACTTCAGCACCAAGAGGCTGGAGAGAGGGTGTGGCCAACCATCCGGGGAGGTGGGGTGGGGGTGGGTCAGGGAACATCCAGCTGACAGGTGAAACGTGCCTGCACAGTGCCAAGTGCAGCAATTTCAATTAAGGACACACTTAAAGTAATGCCAGAGTCTGGAGCCTGCCAAGTAGCACCATCCACTAGCAAGCAACCGAATGTGATAAGACAGGGATGATCTATTTCTAATAAATCATCACTACACAATAAAGTACAGACAACGCCATAACTGCATAATGGTTGAACGGTGCATGCATTTTTCCTTGGGAGAAGCAAAAACAACAGTCCATATTTAATAGCATTAATCCCAGAGGGCATTGCTCAGCTTAAATATGGTCTTCATGCTTAAAACCCTATAATGGCAGTTGTATCATATTTGGTACATGAGTTTCTGAGACTTCTACGCCATCAATATGATCAATACTTTCCTGAAAAAGCTGTTCTATACAACCTGACATGTCTTCTGCCCTCTGGTGGATTATCTGTGCACTGCAGGCAGTAGCGGGGCTTTGAATGAGCAGACTACTTAAGATAACTTCCTGGCATTGCCCATAACCATTTGACTACAGCTAACATGCTAACCTGGACCCAACCATAACCCCGAAGTGGGTGTATTATGTAGTAGGCGTGTCTTGTACTACTGTGGACCTGCAGATGGACCTATGTGGGCTTTGAATGCCATATCCAAAATAGCTAGCCTCTGAATCTGTGAGCTCATGTATTATTTGCTCTGGCAGATTGGTCTGGTCTCCCTCCGTTCAAACAGATTTCCATCCGTCCTGAAAACAGCCGGGCCAATCACAACCGTTTATCTAATATGGGGCGGGTTTAATACATGACTGACAGAGAAGCGCAGTTGAGGCGTTTTCGAAAACAACATTAATTAACAACATTAATTGCTGCCGCTGATGTGGAACGGTCTGTTGAATCTGTTATCGCGACAGTATTAAACGAACTGGATGGTACATTTTCCTATAAAAGAACAAACAACTGTACTTAAAGCTTTTGTTGATCAGAAAGATGTGTTTGCCGTAGGCTACGTCCAGACAGGATTTGGTAAAAGTTTAAATTTACATGTCAATCAAAGCACACGTGTCGTATATACGCATTTGCGAATTGTCAATCTTTGCCCGAACAGTTTTGTATTTTGTCAAAATGTCCAATAAATACTTGAATTTCAAGAAAATTTAATATTCTGGCTATTATTTGATGTGTCAGGCTTCACAGGGTTTAAGGGGTTGTGAACTTTAGACAATACTGTTTGGTGGGGAGTCCCATGAAGCACATGCTCAAATCCAGAGCAGTTAGCCCTCTTCGATGCTTCCACGTACCTTTCTGCCTTTGATATAAAGATGTTGCTATGTTAGTTATTGATGCTGTTATTGATGATGTTCTCAATAACTTCAGACCAATTTCCAATCTCCCCTTCTTCTCAAAAGTCTTGTAAAGAATAGTTTCTACTCTGAACCCTTTTAATCTGGCTTCAGGTCTGTCCATAGCACTGAGACTGCTCTCACAAAAGTGGCGACTTACTCCTCGCCTCAGATTCCGACTCTTCATGTGTACTTATCAGACTTGATTTGAGCACAGCATTCGACACAATCGATCATAACATTCTCTTAAATCACATAACAAGTTATGATGGTATCTGCGACTCTGCGCTTTCCTAGCTAACTTCCTACCTATCTGATAGAACGCATTGTGTCTCATATAATAACACTATCTCTGACTGCTCGAAAGTGAACTTTGGCATTCCGCAAGGCTCTGTGCTGGGGCCTATATTGTTCTCCATTTACATGCTTGGTCTTGGTGAAATTTTCTGCAGTTACGGTATTAAATTTCAGTGCTACGCAGATGACACTCAAGTCTATATATCAATTAGACCTGACGACCTTTCACAACTTACAAATCTAGAACTATGCCTAATCACTTTCAAAAACTGGATGTCACAAAATTTCTTGCATCTAAATGCCAACAAAACTGAGATGCTAGTGGTGGGCTCAAAAACCCAACTGCCTCTTATTGCAGATGTTACTCTAAACTTTGGGGATTAGGTAACTACCCAGAGTTCCACAGTTAAAAACCTAGGCGTGATTTTCAACTCGACTCTCTCTTTCGGTGCCCACATTAAGGAAATCACCTAAGATATCGTTTTTCCACCTTCGCGACGTCTCGAAAAGCCGCTCCTCTTAATACACGCTTTTGTTTCATCTAGACTTGACTATTGCAATGTCTTACTCTCTGGCCTACCTAACTGCAGTATTAATAAGCTACAACTTGTGCAAAATGCTGCCACCAGAATACTAACCAGAACTAGAAAATTTGAACACATTACTCCAATCCTATCCTCCCTTCACTGACTCCCAATTCAAGCCAGATCTGACTTTAAGGTGCTTCTCCTAGCTTATAAAGCATTACATGGGCTTGCACCATCATATCTTTCCGACCTCATCATCCCTTATATTCCACCTGGGGCCCTCCGATCGCAGGCTGCTGACTACCTTACTGTTCCTAGAATCAAGAAAAATATGCAGGCAGTAGAGCTTTCCCCTACCAAATTCCCTATCTTTGGAACTATCTCTTATAGTCAGTGAAGCTAACTCTGTTGAAATCTTCAAATCTAGACTCAAAACCTATATCTATACTCACAATCATATGACCTTCCTTAGTACCATTAGGACATCCTCCTGTGTTCATTTTGTGATTTCTTTTGTGTGTGATATGTTTGTTGTCCATCCTTGATTCTTTTAATATTATGTTATTGTTGTAAAGTGTAATGAGACACTTGCTGTGATATTGCACTTTAAATAAACTTTGACTTGACTTGCTAGGATGTCTGGGTATCTATTGGGTTTCCTCCATGGCTACAGAACTGATCACAGCCTAGGAATGGCACATTTTATTAGAAGTGATAATGGCACTCTCTCCGTATCAAGCGTTAACTGCAATTCAAATCAATGATTCAACTTTAACAGTCTCTCAAGGAATAGTGGTAGCTGAGGAAAATACGTTGATCCCAAGTTATCACTACCCATCAGTGTAAACAAAGCCCTCTAAAAGGGAAGAGTTCATATTAGAGGTGAAATACATTATGTAAAATTCCATTGCTGACAAAATGCTCAAAGCCCTTCGTGTGTAGTTATAGCTTCCACTATACCTCCTAGTCCAGTGAAAATTACCATTTGTATCTAGGTCAGACTTTTATTGATTACCAATTGCTCTACACACCAAAGGCATCTACACACCAAAGGCATCTATCATGGGACACCTTTGAGAAAAGGAATTTGATCGGGGGCATCTGTGCATCACTTCCTGTTCCCCAACCCTCTAGGTTTAACCTCTGCTAAACCTCTGGGGCTGGTTGGACCCTGAGCAGCTGTCAACAATCAAATAGCCACCATCAAAGGTTAATGTTAAACAGATGGATGCAGGACCACTCATTTGCATCTTTACACTGTCTATACTTCTCAATCACTACTTTCCCTCTCATGTCTGACTGGGTTTCATACTAAACTAAGATAGGAATTTGTGCGAAAACCAGAAGCACACTTAATGTTGTGTTTTTAAGGGCTAGTGAGTACTTGAAGTAAGAAATAGTGAGAGAGAAAAATAACAAAGAAAGAGAGTGAAGGACTTGAGGGAGAGAGAGAAATCTAAAACAAGGACAGGGAGAACAAGAGAAAGAGAGGGGGAGGGAAAGGCATTAACTTCCTGTGGAAACACCCACTTTTCCCATGAGCTCATGCAAACCAGAAAGGTCAATTATTCAATACCTAATACACATGGAGCGAAAGAGAACACACAATGTGTCCGCCGCCTTAAAGGGGCACCGGGGACCATTCTCATTAAGCTGGGAAAACATTTAACACGGAGATTCATTTTAAAACAACACCATGTTGTGATTGACACTGACAGTTTCCAAACCCACCACTGTAAAACACTGTAACATTCTCAGTAATTACACTTTCAATGTTTACACTTACAGAATGCAGCTTGGGTGTACCACTGAACCTTGGGATGATGCTGACTGAAATGAACCATGCTCCTACTGTATACAGCCTTTCTTCCTCCTAATGCCCAACAGATCAATACTCTGTCCCCTTAATCAACACCTTCTCCTTAGATGCAAACACGCCAGTCAAATTCATTACTCACCACTTCACCAGACAAACCCTAAGCTCCCAACACTCAAATCCATTCAATACCCTGACCTCACCTGTCTAGAGATGCAGATCCTGCCACCACACAGTCACCAATGAAATAAATGGCTCTCAGTTGGGACACTGAGATCCCTGATCATTAGGTTGCCACTGATTGTGCACAATTAAAAGGCAAGTTAGAGCAGTCATTGCCGCTATGTTGGACATACTGATCATTTATAATAAAAAAGGTTATGTGCTGAATGCCCCAACTGACCCACTGGGCTGCACAGTTGTGGGTAGCATTCACGCCGAGTATAAAGCAGAGGATGAATGTCCCACCAAGTAGGCCCACTCCTGGCTTTGTCTACCCCCTGCTTTCCTCTACCCTCTTTGGCATTAAGACTTCAATACTACTAAATATCAATGTGTGCTGCTGGACTCTGACCACTTTTGAACCCACGCAAAGGCCTACAATCAAAAAGATGCCATTTAAAGGCCTTTATTCGAGATCACGGGGCTCAAAGCAACCAGTTTGCTATATAGTGGTCACACCACAAACTATTCTTTATCGCTATTTGAGGAATAGATTTAATTTGATTATATTTTGGGACTTGTGTAAATACTGTAAAAAGGCCACTGACTGATTAGACAACATAACACACAGACCGAGAGCTGTGTGAACCACGCTTATTCTTCCAGCTAATCATGTGACATCACTAATGTTCCCCTTCCCAGCATTAAGCCTACCCTAAGCCCAGTCATTGAGGGGTTATTGATGTAGCCTTCTCTATGGCCCTTCCTAGTTTTGCTGTGAGGGACAGAAAATAAAGACTTATTATTATAAGAGTCATTCTCTTTAGACACGGTAAGCCCCCTGACTGCATTCTGCTCTGGTGAATCTTCATCAATGACTGCTTTTATGGAGGTGGGAAAATGTTGGCCCTTGTGAAACTGTATCAAAACCCATACATAAAGAGTGGAATAAATATTAGAAATGATGAAAAGCACTGCCAGGGAACAGTGAGCATGGTAGCTGTGAAGTTCCTATAGTTTCATAACAGGAATCAAGGACTATCATGTGAACCAGATATAAATCACGTGTCTGGAACCCTAGCAGCTACCTGCACTTAGTACAACGTACAAGATGACGCCCCAATTCATTCAAAGTCCCCTTGCTAACTTGAAATACTGTGATATATTGACAGTCTCAATCCTTGTAGCCACCTACTCAAGAATCCGCGCCTGTAGTGTATTTCTGTTATACCTTACAACAAAGTGATAGTGTTTATTAGATTCTTCCTCCTCTATTCATCCTTGTGCAGAAGTACTAATCAACAAAGCATTACTGTGACTGCTTGAAGGGAGGACACCAGCTACTGCAGTGGCTGTTTGGACAGAGAAACCACTGTGCCCTTGTTCAAAACTCATAGAAAGTCACTCAATGGAGCTTGGTTCACAGTCATGTTTGTTGTCTATGGTTTCAGGACAACCGTATGCCCGACCAAATAATGGGTAGCTGATTGGTGTTGAAAATGAAGAACAGTCAGAGGAAGACCCAACTATGAGTTTAATAATTAATAACTGAGAAAAGCCCCAATCCCGACCTTATTGGATCAAACTCTCAATGTGTCTATTCCACTTCTTCAGATACACTTGAAAACTCTTTTTGATACACTACAGCAGCTTTGCAAACGTCCTATTGCTAGCTACTTAAAATTCCTGTCACACCTATTCTATTGTAGGCTACTGAAATGATCGATTTCTCCCTGATCTCGACTCCAGTTACTGACAGTACTGTACACCTCCACCTCCAGGAATGTATTCGTTTTCTCCTCCACTCCCCCTCTCCCCTCTGGTACAACTGCTGAGTGTGTTTCTTTACCAGAGTATTCTGCTGCAGATTGTAGTTCTGAGCATGGGGTGATATGTCAGAGGGAATGGGGCCTCTCACTGGCAACATGTCAGATACACAGCACCATTACCGTTTTAGGCTAGCAGTCACACAACACAGAAAGCAGAAATGTTTTTGCTTCAGCAGGCAGCTCCTCATAAATAAGACCTAATGGACATCTCTCCCCTTCTCTCTCTGGAAGCTGCTGCCTGCCTTCCTGCCCAGCAGGCCATCATCAAAAGTCCTTTTCCATCGTTATAATAAATCGAGTGTAGTGAAAAGTAATACACTTCACTATGACAAGCAATCTCTTGTAAGAAAACAAAAATATATAGACTGCAGTGCTGAATCAAACAAAGAGCTGGGTATTGGTCAAATCCAAAAACAACTTGCTAGATTGACAAGGAGGCCAGTTTCTTTGGTGTGTGAGGGGGACTGAGCTCCACGACGCTTTAACTGGCATCTAGAGAAGCAGGATCAAGGACAATGTTTTGGTTAGACATACCAACCACACTTGTTGGGCAGCTGTTGACTTGGTGTGCACTGGCTTGTGCCAATTTAACATTCTACAACTATATTGTGTTTGTTGACACCAACTGGTGCTGAGGTTACAGAGCCACATACAGTGGCTGCATCTTTTAGATCAGAATAACAGTCATACAACAGCTGTGTCACTGGCTCGGCTAAACTCAAATATTCCTATGTGCATCTATCCTTGACATCCGATTACTCACCAGCCACTCTGATTACAGCCCTAATATCTTAAAGACTCAGTACCACATTTGTTAGGGATATAAGGAAGCCAAGCCACACTTGCCCATTGTCGTCAGCACATTTGGACAGCCATTCATGCTGTACTGTCACCTGTTGAAGGGTTGTCCCATTCCATGCCTCACCTCCCCCTGATGGACAGCAGGTGCCCCACAGGCCTCTGGACACTGCCTGCATGAAGCGTGCCAACTGTCCACCAGCTGCCTGGCAGGCAGCACAGAGCCAGGCATCAGGGACAACACACATATAAATAGAACCATTCATGGGGTTCTGTTTGCAGCAAAAACTTTTCTCCTACAGGGGCAGAAGAATCCATACAGGTCCCAAATAGTTGTATTTTAATTTAAAGTGTACTGTGAACTATGTGTCAAAGGGGAAAATCCCCCCCAAAATTCACAACAATAAGATCAACATAGTATGATTTCCTCACAAGACTGGTGAAGATTAAGATAAGCAGTATGCTGATTAAATATATGCTAGTCACATAAAAAGGACTAGACTAACGTGAAATGAGAAATAGCAGGCGGTGGGACAGGCCTAATGAAATTACCAGCATGACAGTTTCCCATAGCCAGTGTTGTTGTTATATGACTCTTAGATGTGAGACATGATACCGTGGCCAGTCATTCTGAAACAGGCAGATGGGTGAATAGAGAAGGATCACCAAAGACAACACTGAAGAACCCACTGCCCTCTCTGTCTGGCTGACTATTTGAGGACTAGTAACTGGTAACAAGGATCGCTAGATTCAGGGGGATATCACCGGTGAATAAGGAAAAACATGTTTTCTCCTATCAGAGTGAAACCTTTCTAACTCAAAATACACAGATTTATTTTTTGGTAATTTTTGTATTATGACTCCTTATAATTTTGTCATTAAAATGTGCAAGTGTTTCTACACCTACACACTATAATAAAATGCACAAATCTGTACCTTAGAATACTTTTCTCAGTTGATGAAGTCAGAGTTCATATTTTTATTTCTATTTTATTATAATGTAGATGGTAACTTATGTTTTTCAAAGTATTAAAGGCACAGTTATCAAAATAACAATTGTGCTGGAAAAATGTATTTTCACTTTAAGAATGTGTTGGATATACATTCTGGGAAAGTTCAGAGTGGATGTCATTTTCAGAAAATGGCCAACATTTCTTTCTTCATAGACATGTGACACATTACAGTAAGAATGTTCTTTTATAGTCTTTAAAAAAAATAATGTTTTGTTCATTAAATTAAATTGCCCCCACCCCCGACACCACTGAAGTAAACAACCTCTGGGAAATACTAAACTAGGACTGAAACTAATCTTGAAAAGCTTTGTGATGAACTGAAAGAAGAATGGGAAAAGTAGACAAGAGACAAAAACAGAACTGGACCTGATTTCCCCCCCCACTTTTTGTCTTTTGAACATTACCATGTCCAGACTATCTTTCCACTCCTGGCACTGGTGTCCCCAACATTTTTAGTTGGTGGCATGAGCAAATAATTTGTTGGCACCAATTTTTGTTCACGCAAAGTAATTAATGTGCCATCCACTGAAATATGTTGCCAATTGAAATTAATGTGCCAATATTGTTTCATTGTGCTGTATCAATTGAAAAAACACAGAATGTGCAACAAGAGGTAATGAGGAGACTATATGGGTGGTCCTTTCCACATCCTCTTTATACCAGATTCCTTGTCTGCCATCATTCAGTGCTGAATAGTTTCCAACTGTCTCAATGCAGTATGTTAATTCAGCCTTTATCATTCTTTAATACTTTTATATAACACATTGCTTTAGTATTGTTCTCACACGGAAACTTCAAACATGACTGGGTCCTTTAGTCCCACTGTGACCCCAGAAAAGAGTAGCCTAGTATTGGCAGTATGGAAAAAAGACAAAATGGAACCAAATGGTCGCTCTCTGTGTGAGCCACTGTGCTGCCCCTCCTGCTGTTCCCTTCCGAACACAATTTGCTGTTAGTATGTATGCAAAACACACACACTGCCACCAGCAGCAAACTCCACCATAACATGACCACGGAAAAACTAAACCGATCTAATTTGAAAAGAAAACTAAAAGTAATATAAAAAAACTCAATAAAAGCTAGAAAATACCATGTAAAAACAGAAAATAACTGGAAATAAAATCATACTTGAAAAAAAAAATCAAAATTAAAACTGATGGAAAATGTTAATTAATAACTGTACTCCCACGACCAGCTATCTATCTATCTATCAGCTTTTTTAAACCTTTATTTGCACAAGAATAGTTGACTGAGTTGACACTCCCTGCTCCCTGCTAACTGGCCGCTGAGCATTTCCATAGAAACTACTTGGGGTTAAGCACCTTGCTCAAGGACACCTCAACGCTAGTAGTTCAGGGAGCAGGCCGCAGGCTATCACCACACAAAAAAAACAGGTAGGGCGTTACTCTGTCACAACAGCTCCTGCTATGCAGCTCTGCATATTTGTATATTTTTTTGTCTGATTTTACTGGTTCAGTGATTGATTAAGTGAAATATGTGGACTAGCTTTGTTACACCGTGACTTACTGGGCCTGAAGCCTGCTTCCACAGACCTACCTGCATTATCACTCTTCAGTCTTGTCCCTCAATGTTTTATACATAAACAGCGCAAATGCATATGCAGGAAAAGTGTCTCCGAGGTGAAATCTGAGACAGGCCGAGGAGACGGGCAGAAACCTTCCATCACACGCTATTATTACATTGTCAAGCATCTGATGATTGTGGCACTGGACAATTTCAACTCTATTGAAAGATAAATCTGATCACTGATGTGGAACTTGATGGGGTTGACCAAGACAGCAAGAACAAATAACTACATCAGGGGTGGGTTTTACATGGCTGCCAAGAACAACTGAGCAACTAACTTCACATCACTGTCATTCAGGCCCCACTATTGAACTTGGGAATTCATCTAGATCACTCTGATTCTTGCTCACGCCCTGGGTCCACACAACATAAGATACATAACCTTAGGGAATAGGGATTCATATTTGTAAATGTCCCAATCCTCTTGCCCTCATCCACTTGATGCATTTTAATGATCATTGTCACAGCAGTCAGCCTACAGGGAGAGGAGACAGAGGAGACCCAGCAGACCAGTGTACCCACCTTGCATTCTCATGTCCGAAAACTTGCCCATTTGCCATCTCATGCTAAGCTTGAATAATACTTCTGAACATGAACTCTCTGAAAACAAAATTTGTAAATATAGAAATAAATAATAATTAACACAAATGAATAAATAAATGTGTTGTCCTGGTGCATTACTCGATTGGATTTGTCTTTCTCGGCTGACAAACAAAACTAATTTGTCTGCAGCAGACTTCAAGTCATGCCGCATCATCACATAACTTCACAATTAGGTTAGAAGGCCACTTGGCCACTGCCGGGAAGACTGGCCAGGCAAACTGGTGTGATGATTACTGTTGCCATATAAAGAGAACTAAGGGTTAAGATTACGATTTGCCTGCCACTGTAGGACAGCGATGCTGATTACCTGATTACCTGCTTTTCCACATAGAGGGAATAATTAATAACTTCAGTCTGCTGCTAGTGGATACCGACACAGCGGCCGACCCCTTAGCTCTTGGAAATTTGGAAGCACAACTTCCTTATTATCCCATAAGCACAACTGAACCGTAGTCACTTACTGCTACACCTGTGGTGTAGGAGTAAGGACATTGAAACTCTTATTAGTATATTGTGGTGCAGGAAATACAGAAATAAACTATTAATACTGAAATAAATGAGTAGAGGAATAAATGGATTAGGAAATGTATTATTTTTTGTTTGTTTTACTCATTTATTTATTGAGTTATTTATTTATTGAATTATGTTTACTTCTGTTTCTTCATTTATTGTTTGTACTCCCTGCAAACTGAGAGATACAATAAATATAAATGACAAGATTTATCAAAACTGATCAGCATAATGGCAAAAACTATGAAAATATGGCCCAGGTTGAAAATAACCAGAATTATCCTTTAATGTTTAAAGACTAGTTAATTAACTTTATTATTACTGAACAGTTTGTCCTCTGTAATGATATGATGTATAGCACAGGAAAGGAATCAAAGAAAGATGGAAAATATTATTTCTAAATTCCGTGGACAAATAACTAGAATATAGATCTCACACACATGAAAATATACACAAAATAAGAGTTTTGGTTCTCTAGTTTCTAAAAGAACATAACAAACCACCTGAAAGAGTTCAACTGTGCAGCCTGGTGGGGCTGGCAGAATATAAGCTGACAGACAGACGGACAGAAAGACAGACAGACGATGTATCTTGACTAGGGGTGTAACGGTACGCAAAAGTCACGGTTCGGTATGTACCTTGTTTTTAAGTCACGGTTCGGTACGATTTCGGTACAATGTGTGTGTGTGTGTGTATTTAAAATAAAAAGTCAGTCAATATTGCTGAAACCCCATCGGCGATGTCTGTAATGAAGGTTTGCTGGCTTAGTGGGTCAGGACACGGAGACTGGCTTTGTATTTAGAGAACTTTACTAAATGATTTAGGCATCAGGTACATACAGTAGGCACAATTCTTTACCGTCATCAGTCTGCCACAACGCCAGGTTGCATGTGTGTGGTCTAAACAGGAGAGCAATACTGTGGTTAAACAGGAAACACAAACCCAAATTAGTAATAAAGGTATAAACATAAATATTGAGCAACTAACTCTCGGTAGTTAGCAGTGGGTGGAATCCCACATAAACTGAATCTTTCATCCAGCATTTGCATGTAGCTTAATTATTGAAATTAACAAGGCTCATTAGCCATAGCTGCTATTAGCATAACAAACAGGCAATGAGGAACTAGCTTAGCACAACACAAACCCTCTCCTTAACATCAATATAACCACATAACTATCCACCAGTCCAACAGGTCAGGAGTTTATTGGTTGA
>CABFOS010024629.1:0-10437 GCA_900660315.1 Diretmoides pauciradiatus | reverse complement strand
ACACAGACAAAGGTCTGGGGGATCAAAGAAAGGAACCTCAGAGGGAGAGGATGACGCAGCCAGATTCACAGGAAAAACTGGTGGATAGCTCATCACCACAACGCACAGGGAAAATCTCTGTTACCATGGAGACAGCACCAGTTCACCTGTTACCAGGGCAACCATTGCCAACAGTCACAAGGAAAAGCCCAACCAGGTTGGAGAAGATTATCTTTACCGATGAATGTGTGTGTTTGTAAAAAAATAATATGCATTTTTATTTGTAAGATTAGTTTTGTGTGAACACAATATGCAAAATGAACGATTTAACATAATACCACTTCAAATCCAATTTCTATTCATATTCAGTGCCAGCATTACATAACAGTGTATTTGTATTTACACACAGGGAAACCCTCCAGAACGCTGCAGCAGCAAAGCCCTGCCTTGCGGCTGACAAGGACGCACTTGTTGCTACAACCCCAAAACCATCATCCCCTTCCAGAGACCTGGGGATACCTCAACTTCAGAAGGATTCCAGGAGGAACACCAAGATGGACGGCACAACAGGTCGCAGATCGCCCAGCCCTACTGGAAAGAGAGTGCCGTTGATCACTATCAGGGAGCCGGGTTCCCAGTACCAATCCAAGCCCCCTCGGCTCACTCCATCACCCACCCCTTCCATCAGCCCTCTCCTGAAAAGGAGGAAGGCGGAGGCGGGGTGGACTTCTCCTGCCTTGAAAGTGACAATCCCCACTATCCAAGTGGAGGATGAACCCATGGAGGCAGAATCTGTTAGAGAGAGGAGTGGACACAGAAGCAACGCTGGGAGGAAAGAGGGACGCAGTCGCAAAAGCAAGAAAGGACGTTCTGGTCAGCCCTCGTCTCCGGAGGAAGGTAGGGGATATAATAGGATGAATTCCAGATTACAATATTTCAAGTCGATTGATAAGCAGTTGATCAAATCATCTTTTTGATTGCTAAACTAACACATTCTGTATGTGGGGGTTTCACACTGAACAAAAAAGTAGTGCATGGGTCCTAAAACTGGTCAAGGCTGTACAGTACATTCTGCCGTGGGACCCAGACAGAACTCATATCATGTGGAGACCCAAAGAAGAAACCAACCCATGACTCATTTTGGAGCTTGAGCCGTTTACAAAACCAGGAATCAGACAGTTAAATATAAACTTGACCTGTCCTTTCCAGGGGACTCATCTGATGACTCCTACACGTCTGCTGATGATGAGCCAACCGAGGGTCCGCAGTTTGAGAGGGGCCTGGTGGACACCACAGCACAGGCTGGCTCCGAGGTCACTCTGAAATGCATCATCACTGGCAGCCCGCCCCCTACAGGTACTATTATGAATATGGAAAATACGCTTGGATTTAGCATATTCATTCTTGGTCAGAGAGAATATGTGGCTAGTAGCTTGAAATTTGGGAGGTTTAATTGTATTTGTATTCTCATATCAACCCTTATGTGATTTCCTGCACCCACCACTCTCACCTTTTATCAGTGGTCTGGAGGAAGAACAACATGGAGATAAGGAGTGATGCGTTCCATGTGGTTAAGGCTGAGGGGCAGAAGCACAGTCTGGTGATAAAGCAGATGAGGCCGAACAACGCGGGGACGTACTGCGTCACAGCTGTCAACATGGCTGGGAGAGCATCCTGTAGCGGCACACTCTATATCCAATCAGGTGAGGCGAGGTCGGAGATGCAGATATCCCACGTTTTGTCTGACAGATACATGACGCACACAGGGATTTCACAGAGGAGCGCAAAACACCCATGCATCTACAAGCAAACTGCACAGAACACTTAACATTACATTAAGATGGAGATGTCAAGATGAATCACATGAACACTGCAAATATGTTCACACGCACACGCACACACACACACACACACACACACACACACACACACACACACACACACACACACACACACACACACACACACACACACACACACACACACACACAAACAAACAAAAATGCCATAATCCACTGCCAGCCCTCCTCCGCTTGACATTCTGTCTTAATGACTACAAAGGCCTGCTGGAGCTCAGCATCCATAGTGATAGTTGCCATGGCAACCCATCAATTCTTAAAGGCACGCCGCTCCCTTTGGTGCAGATTCAAAACACAGACTTGCCCCATCATACATAGGTCCCCTGAGTCTTAAAGGTGTGTCATTCAAAATCAGGAGTCAACAAAATGGAATTCCTATTAGAAAACTTTCCTGTTGTACACTGTGTGGTAATGTGACGGCGGAGTGTGGATATGTGTTGTATGGTGGTGTGATTGTGGGTGTGTGTGCACATGTGTGCTGCTCAGAGAGTGTTGATTCAGCTCATGTAAATGCAGCGTACACTTCCCCAGTTTTGTCAACAATGTGAGTGCACACTCTGGTACTGTAGCTCACCAGCAGCACTAGGCCTGCCTGGCCATATTAGGCCAGTGGAGTCTAACTTACGAGGAGTATTTTTAGCCGCCCCCTTGTTCTCACTGGTAATTGCAGTCTGCTTTATGTCCCAGTGTGAGATTAATGTTGCAATCACGGAGCTGTTTTCATCTCAGTAGATTTCACGCTGCAGGGCTTGGGAGTCAGAAGTTGTCAAAATGTTGTGGGAGATGATGTGAGTCATTTTAGCTGGTTGGAAGCACTGTAGATTCTTGGCACTGTAAGAAGAAATAGTGGGAGAGGATAAACATTGCGAGGAATTTCAAACCTCGATTTGGTAAAGTAGATTAACACTGTATTAAATCATAAAATAAGAGAATTCACTGTAATTCTCAGTAACCTTGTTTTGGGGAATCTCAAATGAATACTGTAGGGTAAAAGATCCACCAATACATTCATGAAATAATACTCTTCAACGTCGCTGTGCCATGATGCAGGATGGACAGCAGGGATTGCAGAGAAAAGGGAAATGACAGTGATAGGAAAGCAAAAGGGAAAATGCGAAGAGATGAGCTTGTAAAGGAGCAGTAGCTGGTTAGGTCTGTGCAGCCGTTGTGTAAGAGTTGGCAGGTTTGCGTAAATACTCCCGGGAGCTACTGTAGTCCTGCACAGACGCTGCTCAGAGATGTGACTCTAGGTACGTTATTCCATGTTCTTTTCCTTAATGCCAGTGTAATGGCACAATGACTGTCACTTTAAACTAATCTTTTAGCATGAATGTCACTTTTTTTTGGGTAGGGAGAAATCGTTGAAGTCAAGCTTGAACATTTTTGGTCATCTATCCATGTCACCAAGTCTTTTTTTGCCTTATTTCAACTGCAGCCTACAACAGTTGGAGCCTCTTTCCATACTGTTGTACAGTGTATTCAAGTAATTATCAGTCAATTTCATACCGTCACCTGAAAATTAAATGATCATGGCTTTCACTGTGTTATTTTTTCTTGGCTTAGTAATTCTGTGCCATTCATAGATTTTCAGTCAGCTGCTTTTGCCAGTGAGATGGGATTTTTGAGGACACAGAGAGGCAGACGGAGACGGACACAGAGTGTGGAAGAGGCAGGGTGATTTATATCCCTCTATCCAGCGGTGAATTAATTTGGACTTCAGAAGAAAGCTGCTAGGACTCCAGACACAGTGTCGGCTCTGGAACGCCACGGGAGTACGCCAATGATTGGGTCAGGGATTAAGGGATTAATTCATTATCTGTTCAGTTACGGTCACTTCAGAGAGGTCTCTAAACACTCTGTGTGTGTGTGTGTGTGTGTGTGTGTGTGTGTGTGTGTGTCCCACTCATCTCAAACTCACATCTCTGTCTTGCCAACTGTTCATCTTGGCAAAGATATTCATCTACAGAGATACAGTGTACAAGTACACAAACATCAGAGCTCCAACAGATTGTTGCCAGCCAACGGTTTAACGAGCCACCGTGATGCCGCACTAAAGCATATTTCAGATAGAGGGAGAGATTTACACTTAATAACCCTAATTAAGAAGTGTGCAAATCAAGAATGACCTATTGAAAGACCCTGATTCTCATGATTCTGTGTAAAATTGAATTAGATGACGTTGCATTCAAATTCAATTATATTTCTGTCCATTATCACACTCCGTCCTCTCTTCCAGAGCCGACCCACATGCAGTGTGGGAGACCGGCCTTGTCCCTGGAGGTCAGTAGTCCCATCCAGTCAGATGAGGAGTACCTCAGCCCTCAGGAGGAGGCTATGGAGCTCGGTGACTCACCCGTTCTGAGTAAAAGCGTCCACTTCAAAGAACCGCCCTCATTTCAGGTAGGAGACACTTTCTGCTGCAGTAAATCCAAAGAGAACAGCTTAAAGGATAACTTCGGTATGTTTCAACCCTATTTTCCATTGGCCGTGTGTGTTTGTGACTGATAGGAACAAGAAGTTTTGAAATTGGTTCAGTTAAGGTAGCGTTAGTAGTTAGCGATGGAGCTAACCGGCTCTACATAACTTTTCGGGGCAAGTTTTCGACGTCAATCTACGTCTCTAAAAGCGTTTTTTTTTGTGTGTACATTTTTTTGTTCTAAGTGATCCCTACAGAGAAATAAAATGTTTTTCTTTACCCTTCGCTTGATCTGGTCTTGTTGTTGTGTTAGCATCCATAACTAGCCAGCTTCAGCGGTGTCAACATTCAACAAAGGTGTAGTAGCAACAAGAGGTCTCACTCCTGTTTCACTCAGAGCGAAACTTCTCGAGATCAACCAGAAATCTTGTTTTGAAATTTCACGAGGTTAGTAGACCTTTGTTGAATGTTGACCCGCTGAAGCTGGCTCGTTCTGGATGCTAACCCAATAACAAGACCAGATCAAGTGATGGGCAAAGAAAAACATTTCATTTCTCTGTAGAGATCATGTGAGACACTTAGAACAACAATCGGAGTCTGTCAGTGGCAAAAAAGAAACTTTTAGAGATGCAGATTGACGTTAGAAACTTGCCCCGAAAAGTTACTTGGAGCCGGTTAGCTCCATCGCTTACTACTAACCCTCTACCTCAAAACTGAACCGATTTCAAAACTTCTTGTTCCCATCAGTCACAAACACACACGGCCAATGGAAAATAGGGTCCAGGTTGAAAAATACCGAAGTTATGCTTTAACCCTGGAGCTGTCTACACTATGTTATCTTGCGATTCGTTAAAAGGTGGCACCATGTGACCAAGGGGTGGTCGAGGGTCAAGAGGTCATCATCTCAGTGAAAGTGAGAGGGCAGCCCAAACCCATGGTTGGCTGGTAAGACACATTCTACAAAACATATTATGTATGTTTGTATATCTTAGGAGTCATCTGAAGCCATTACATAACTCACAACTCACACAAATGTCTGCTAGAAGACACCTGAGTGTAAACGGTTGGGACGGCCACTTTATATTGATCCAGGTTGAAGGATAGTGTCACGCTGAAGACTGGCAATCGATTTGCTGTGCGTGAGACCGCGGATGGCACCAGCGAACTGAGAATCAGCTCAGCCCAGAGGTCTGATGCAGGGGTTTACGTCTGCAAGATCGCCAACGAGTACGGAGCCAAGCAGAGCGAATGCAGGCTGAAGGTCAATAGTAAGTAATGAAGAATTGATTGTGTCTGATGTAAGTATGGTGCAAGAAAATGACCGGCTGCAGCTGAGTGAGGCAAGTGCACGGTTTTGTGACCTTTCTGAGAGAGAACATTTGAAAGGGTGCCTCGAAGCACAGCCAAGTTCAATGACACCTTACACCCTATCTCTTCACTTTATTGAAAAACATGAAAGGAAATTAATGAAATTGCACATTGCTATTGCTTCCTTTTCCTTCCTTCTTGCAGCTGCAGCACATACAGCGCTGTCCATCACCAGAGAGGCAGAGGACGTGGTAGTGAGGGCTGGCGAGTCAGCCATGTTTGCGTGTCACATGACCGGGCCTCCACATGTCGATGTGGACTGGCTGTCGAACGGGAAGCTGATCCAGCCGGCGTTGCTCAACTGCAAGATGCACTTTGATGGCAAGAGGTGAGTTCATGTGTAAAATTACGTTCAATTGTGTCCCTTTCTTGACTTCTTTTCTCGTATTTTTTTTTGCATAGTTGTTAACCAATGGAAGGAATTGCTCTTTCGTAGTGTATTCAAATGTTAAATTATTGGATTTCTGAGGTAAGAGACTCTTTGTTTTCTGTTATAGGTGCCGTCTCCTACTGAATTCAGTACATGAGGATGATAGTGGGACATACATTTGCAAGCTGAGCACTGCTAAAGGTGAACCTACAGATACTCTCATCCCATTAGTTTAAGAAGGACAGTTGTCCCATCTAGTTGTGCTTTTGTTTCTCCAATAATAATATATGAAGTTAAGTTATGTGTAATGAAGTTAATAAATGTAGTTTGTAACAATAGGGAGAAAAAACAGATAAATACTAATACTTTTACTACTTGTACTACTATCTCTAATAATAATGACGATAATACTAACAACACTAATGCTGCTACTACTATTGTACTACTGTACTACAATACCTTCACTGACAAAAAGAGGAATTATTTCACTCTGCATTCCTTGATCTATTAAATGATTCTCAAAGTAAGAAATCGGAAAATCTCTCGTTCCCATTACAGAGGAGTTGACCTCCAGCGCAAACCTCAAGGTCACTCCATCCAAGGAACCCCTGTTCACCCGCAAACTGGACATCCTGGAGGTCATTGAAGGTCGCACTGCCCGATTTGACTGTAAGGTCAGTGGGTCACCGGCTCCCAGCGTCACTTGGATGCATTTTGGTAAGAGTCTGCAACATTATGTCAGATATTCAATGCGTCATGCTGTAGTATGGTAACTAACGCTTGCCTTCACCTACCTTCAGAGACGCCAGTGGAAGAGAGTGATAATGTACGCATCCTACAAGAGGGCGGTCGTCATTCGCTGGTCATTGCCCGCGTCAGCAGCGTCACAGAGGGCTTCTACACAGCCATCGCTCAAAACACCCACGGAAAGTCTGAATGTACCGCTGAACTCTACATGCAAGAACCTCGAGCTGCCATCTCTTCTCACATGTAAGGACATTTCATTCATATGGAAAAAAACATCTCAATGTAGCCGTACTGTAGTGACTTTTCTTTTTCTCCCCCCTCTAGGGCAAAGTTAGAGAAGATGCCGTCCATCCCCGAGGAACCTGAGGTCTTGGAGAGTGAGGTGGAGAAGAGGACCATGCCAGACTTTGTCAAACCTCTGGCCGATTTGGAAGTGATTGAGGGGAAAGAGGCAGTGCTGAAGTGCAAAGTGGTGGGCCTGCCCTACCCAACCATCGCCTGGTACCACAACGGCAAGCGCATTGACAGCAGCGAAGAACGAAAAATGACCCAGTGTAAGCAAACGCCCCCAAAATAAACACATTTAGGGGGATAAACTTTTTGAGGCAATTGATATGGGCAATATTGCCTTCATCAGAGATCTGAATTTGAAAATGGGACAATTGCTGACTATTTGGCCTCAAAATCATACTTGTATGTATAAAGTAACAATGTAAATAGTGTAAATGTAGTACAACAACTGCATCTGCACCTTTAAATTTCTTGTCAAAAGCTTTCCACACTGACTAAACTTGCAGGTGTATTGTTCTTTTTTGCGGTATACGCCCGTTTGTCTCCAACCACCACTGAACAAATCATACAGACTACATTTTAATGTAATGTATTTTGATGACCGTTCGGAAAACAGCTTTGATAGTGTAGGACTTAGATTTCTTGTGATACTATTTTTAACATATATAGTAAATGAGCAGATTTTATATGGGGAAATATTGGGAGAAATGATGCCAAGGGGGAGTACTAGGAGAGCGGGGGGAAAATCAGGAGTCTTCCAGGGGAAATCGGGAAAGTTGGCGAGTACAGTACAGTACTTTTACATCTACACTGACATATTTAGAGGGGTAATGCATCCCAGCTCACTCGATGTCTCTGTTATCTCTTCAGACAGGGATGTCCACAATCTGGTCATTCGCAGTGTATGTCACGCTCATGGGGGCGTCTACAAGTGTGTCATCTCCAACAAAGTGGGGAAGGCAGCCTGCTACGCACATCTATATGTCACAGGTAGGGACCGCGGCGCTGGCACGGTGTTTGTCACATTTCAAATTGACAGATGTTACAGATTACAGGTTGTAGCGTTAGCAAACCTTTATCAATCTCTCTATTCATTTATATCTGTCTGTCTATTATAACAGATATTGTTCCCGACCCCCCTGACGGCCCTCCGGTGATAGAGGCCATTACAGGGAAAACTATAAGCCTCAGCTGGAAGAGACCAAAGAGGCTTGACCCTTCATTAGGTAGGAAGGCAGTATATCAGATCACGCTGCGTCTTTGTCTCCCATTTATTTGTTTGTTTTGGTGTCAGCTAATGTTACTGATACATTTTTACCCACCGAATATCTGGGATGACATTACACACACACAATACAGTATTCAACAAATGTGTATCCAATGGAAACATTCCATTGCTATTTATACTCTAAGTGAGCATAAAACCTTTATTCTATCTTGAGAAAATGTGATCAAAATTAGTTTTCTTTAGCCCCTTTGAGGTTTCGTATCTCACCTTCACTAATTTCAACCCCCCCCCCCTCTTCTTTCAGCATTTTATCATTGTTAGTGATATATCAGTTTACTACGGTGTATTAGTTTTATCACTGTTCAAATGAATGAGCTAAACTGAATATGTGTTTGCAGACCCCAGCTCCTTGCTTTATGCAGTCCAGCAGCAACCTCTGGGCTCTATCCAGTGGACCATGGCAGCCAGCAACCTGAAGGAGACCAACTACACTGTCACCTCCCTGTCCAAAGGAGCCCGCTATGCTTTCAGGGTCCTAACATCCACTGGCAAAACATTCAGCAAACCGTCAGCCTCCACTGACTTGGTCCAGCTCATAGACAGAGGTAACACTAGCAAAAGCCTTTACTGTAGGCGGCTGCAGGTCAATGGCACAAGTTGTTGCAAGTCAAAACTACTGCTGCTACGATTATTACTACTATTACCAAAAAGCTGAGGGCAAAGATTGGATTCTTGTACAGAAACAAGTCCTGTTTTTCTACTATCAGTAGGAAGACCATTGTGCAGTCGACAATAATGTCTGTTTTTGACTATGGTGAAGTCCTGTATATGCATACTGTGCCTCGCCTACTACCTTGAAGCCTCTTGATGCGGTATTTCATAGTGCTCTGTGTTTTATTACTGGTGATGGGTTTCTCACTCATCACTTTATTCTATATGGAAAAGTGGGTTGGCCCTTCCTTATCACTCAAACATTGTGTTTTGTTTGTTTACAAAGCTTTGTCTGGCAAGCTCCCACTGTGTTTGTCTTCGCTCTTGAGTTTCAGTGCTATAGGGTATCATACTCGCTTGCAGACACACATTAGATTAGACACACCACCCATGAACAGTGAGGCAGGAAAGACCGCTTTTAGTTTTTACGCTCCTGATAGATGGAATAGGCTGCAGGACTCTCTTAAGCGGGATCAGTTTGTCTCTATGGAGACGTTCAGGGCGCTTTTAGAGGATGCATTTTGTGGGGATTGCATGTGCTTGGTGTTTATCTAAACCTGTGATTTTATATTGTTTCATGTTTTTTGTACTGTAATGTTTGTAATGTGTTTGTACTGCAAAAGGTTTACATACATACATACATTACTACTACTGCTGCTACTACTGTGCTATAAGGGGGAAAAAAGATCAAAACAACTATATTAGCAAACAAAGATCAGCTTTAATAAGGAGAAGACTTCTTCGAGGTCCCTAGCTTGTTAAAACCCAACAAATAGACAGTAATGATACCTTCAGGCAATATTGATCAGATTGAGTCCCTAGATATCTGAAATCGTTGTTTTTCATCTTTGATCCCTTCAGGTCCCTATTTGAGGAAAGCACCAGTCATCGTCGACAAACCCGACATTGTGTACGTGGTTGAGAACCAACCTGTGAGCGTCACCATCACGCTCAACCATGTGCACGCTGCAGTCACCTGGAAAAGGTCAGTCAGTGACACGTTAGAGATTAAATATACCTGATGCTTACACACCTTTTTTGCACCAGTTATGCTAAGTTGTGTCACAAATGTTTCCCATCTATCATCAGTACATGTCAAGTTTATTTACAGTATATGGTGCTTCTAAAAAACACAAAACATAAGGACAATAAAACAAAACACAGGACCAGAGCTCGTGGTCAGTGTGTGTGTGTGTGTGTGTGTGTGGGGCGTGCCAGGTCAAAGCCTCACACTCTCCTCTCCCTTTTCTCAGAGCAGAGACCCTGGCCTTCCCTCCTCTGTGACCGTTGTCCACCTCTTCCCCCCTCTCTCTCCTCCATCGTCTTTTTCTCCTTAAACTGTCTTTTGTTTTCATTTTCATTGGCATTTCTGCTCCCTTGTTGTCGAGACCCTAAATGAGTCTTGACTGGCCCGCGGGCCACTGGAGAAGCATAAAGGAGTTCGTTCCACTCGCTACAGTTGATCCAT